>JAUKPT010006101.1:0-10026 GCA_032273505.1 Nanomia bijuga | reverse complement strand
ACTATAACTTATTTCTTTGATTCTTATATCAGTATTGATGCAAAATGTAACAAAATATAACTATAACTTATTTCTTTGATTCTGATATCAGTATTGACGCAAAATGTAGCAAAATTTAGCTATAACTTATTTCCTTGATTCCTATATCAGTATTGATGCAAAATGTAGCAAAATTTAACTATAACTTATTTCTTTGATTCATATGTCAGTATTGACGCAAAATGTAGCAAAATTTATTCATGACTTATTTCTCAGATTACTATATCAGTATTGACCATGGCTAACTATATAACAGGCAAGGACAACGTACAGGGGTAGTCAAGTTAAGAACCTTCCAGTAATCCGTTGGACCTAATTCTTCCAGAGAATGTTTGAATAACCAATCCATATCATGAAAATAAGAAAAATTGCTAAGATATTTGTGGAATTATCAGGCAGTTTCAATTTCAAAGAAAATGAGCTAAAACACACTCACGAATAACAAAATTGATAGCTTAAAGATATCCTACCTACCTACAATATGCCAATTTGCTTAAAAATTGAACCGTGGAATCAGAAATTATACCAAAAAAAATGCTTTAAAATTGAAGTTATGCGTCAAAACCGGCCTCCAGTTTTACGCTACAAGTCATAAATTTTATCAACAATCAATAAATGATCAACATTTCTGCCAATTATTAATATTACAAATCGATAAAAGTTTTTTTCTGCTGCAACGCACGATCTGATAAGATAATAAGACTTGATATGAATTTTGAAAGAGTGTTTTACTTCGTATCGACTAATCACCAATTCACAATCACCACATTAGGCATACATGTGATTGACAACATACATAAACTTAGCCTATATAGAATTTTCATTTATATTTTGTGAAATAGAACAAAAATGAAATATGTGTAGCATATGCATATTGTATAGCTATAGATATCACACAGTGCAAAAAGCAAGTAGATCATATCATGTATGCTCTAGTACACGTGCAAGAATTTCCATCTAACATTTGCCATTTTAGTAAAGACATACTGTACAAACTGAAAAATAAAATTTTATTAGGATACGATCATATCGCACTATAATAACAGTCCTCTTCACTGTGCATAAAAATCTAGTTCAGTGCCTTCCGGTAATCATTTCGACCTTATCTATTCAGAGCTAGTTTATAGTATCAAATTATGTCTTTAGAATTAATTTTCAAACGAAATGGTTGACTCTTCCTGGAATTATGAGGTACTTTCGGTTTTACTAAACCCTTGAATTTTAAGACTTCTTGGTTCAGCAACAGTTAGATGTTTTCATGGTCTTAATGTGTGCCAAGTATAAAAAAAATCAGTAGTTGCGAACAGGGGTAAAAGAGGGAAAACATTTTTTTAAGTGGACTTATGCGTCAAAGTCAGCCCCCAGTCCAAAGGTGTGTTCACACTATAAGTATTTCGTGCACAGTAATTAAAATTTATTTTTAGCTGTGTATAATAGAAGTGTTCGCGTAACAGCAATATAAACTAATGCATGTTAAGATAATCGTTACTTGAGCAAAAGAGTATTATTAGTTGTGCAATAAAATGTCTCAATTACTTCGCTAGAAATAGTTATGGTGTAAACACACCTCTAGACCGGGGGCTGAGCTTGGCGCGTAAGTCCACTTCAAAAGAATTTTTTCCTCTCTTTCCCCCGCTCGCGCAATCCGCTTTTTTTGATACTTGTCACACATAAAGACCATGATAACATCTAACTTTTGCTAAAACAAAAAGTCATATTTTTCATTACTTCGCGAGTTTTTGAATGCTGTAAAAAATTGAATGTATCTCATAATTCTAGGACGAGTCAACCATTTAGTTTGAAAATTAATTCTTAAGACATTGTGTAATATATATAAACGTCTAATATCAAGGTTCGAGGGCGAAGCCCGACAACCGGATATTGGACGTTTATATATTGCTTACATAACGACAATAATCGTATTTATTCCAGCACTGTTGATGTTTATGCAAACGAATAAATTACAGAGAGTGAAAAGGAAAATTAATCGCTATAGAAATGTCACGAATAAATTACAGAAATTTTCTGTTTCTCTTCTGTAATTTTTAATCTTATACGAAGATATATTTCTGTTTCTCTTCTGTAACTTTTAATCTTGTAAGAAGATATTAATTATTAATAATTAACCAATCTTTTTTCGAGTTTTATTTTATGTATATTTTGCAGTGTAACTGTAGCGTAAAGACTGGAGGCCGGTTTGACGCATAATTAAGCTATTATTGAGCTATTTTCTTCTCCGGGTTCTAAATTAATCAAAGTTTTGAGATAAATCTTAAAGATTTCCAACTAATTCTAATTCCTCTTTTTGATTTCAGGTAAACTATTCGGTGGCTGGTTCATGTTATTCGGCGCAGTTACGATTTCAATTCCCGTTTTAACTATTGTCAATGTGTTTACGAGGCTTTACCCGAAGAACGTCGATTTTATTGTTACGAACGATAAATTTCGAAAAGAAACTCAAGCTTTATACACCACCCCAAACAAGTTAGCGATTCTCTCGAAATACTTGCAAAAGAAGGCGAGGCGTAACTCGCTGAAACAAATGATAAGCCGCAAGAGTGGAATAATGAGTGCACACTGTAGCACATGGACTTACAAATTAGGGCCGTGAAACGGACTTAAAAAATCAATATTGAATTAAGTTTCGAAACGCAATCTTCTTTCTTAGCTGTTGTTAGCTGATTTAGCTGTTTTAAGTCCTGAAAAGCAATTTTCAAGCGTCTAGAAGGGGCAAATGCAAACATATTTGGATGGTAATCCCATTAAAGGGCTTACAGCGCCCCCAAATCCAAAGCTTATCAAACGGCCCTGATAATTTGTTACATGTAAGAGTACCTCTGGCGGTATGTGTACCCCTGGTAATAGTTTGCAGATAAGAAGGCTTTCTGGCTTTTATTATGTAAAACTTTCATGTATAATAATTATTTTCATTAGCAGAAAAATTTCATTCGAAGCGATATTTCAAAAACTTGAGAGGTTGCAATTCGTATTTTGGCGTAATAAGCCCATTGGTTGGCCTATTAGACAACGTTTTAATTTCCATACAAAAATGTGTCCTTTTCATAAACTTCTTGATCCTCCCGCCACTGGGGTACATTTAACTGTAACTGTCTTAAGTAATGAATTTGTAATATTTTGAGAGTTAAAGTAAGTTATATTATTTATAAAAGAAAGGTTTGGTAAATTCTTTTTTTTTTATTTTTACTTTTTGATTTCCTAACAAATTTAAAACTTCTTGAGCGAAATAATAATCGTCCATAATTTTCTAAAGCAGCATCAATTCTTTTTGATCATTGATACTCTTGGTACAATTCCATATGCGATCTTGAAAAAACACGATATTTTTGATTAAAGAAAAAGTGTGCAGTTAGGTGAATGCTTTACTATGGTTGAATACGACATGTTATATTCATATAGGACGAAACAAAATCTTTCATGCATACAGTTGTTTTCTAACTTAGTGCGTATCCCTCCAAATCTGCCCTCTTCTGACAAAAAGGTGTAACCAACAATTGGTATAGTGGGTATAAAAGACTCAATTAGAACCAATGAACTTAAAAACGACCATTTCGATAATAGAAAGACGTATCCCACAGATATTATCAGTTTTTTCTCATTAGCAGGCGTCCAACAATACCCATGGACGCACTGCCCTGTTGAGATCCACAGCAGTGGTTATCCAGGCGAAGAAATCAGTCAAAAAGATGGTGTACGTGTATCTCACAATGCATCCGTGGTACGTTATGCATGTTTTTCACACGTACATTCCCGATACGTATCGGGAATGGACTATTTTACTTAAAAGCAATAAAAGTTTTGAGGGTAGAAACTCTATGTTGAAAGGGGACTAAAAAGTTTCAAAACAAAATACCAGATTTTTAATTTTAGACTTATGTTGAGTCATTCGCGATTAGAGCTCTTTTTTTGCGAAAGTTTCCGGCCTGGTAAGAAAGTAAAATTGAAAGTCGCAAAGGTTTCTATCGCGATAAGCCAACAGTGGCGATTCTACGAGAAGGTTGGAGGCGGCGGTTTCCCCCTCGATTTTCCCTTGCCCCTGCTTCCCCCCCTGAGAATTTTTTCTTCTTGAATTTTTTCATATATTAGAAAAAATAAATTAGTTATCATTTAAGTGTTATGAGTATATTACGGCTAGTGAATATGCCCAAGGTCGAAATTGAAAAATTTTCCCCAGCTGGGATTTGAACCCAGGGCTCTCTCCTCAACACATTCTCAATAGCGATGTTGGTGGTATTAACGAGTAGAGTTTTCCCATTGTTATAAGAATAATATCCCTCTTCAAATAACTTTGAAGGGGCTTGATTTAGCCAATCTAGAGTGGCAGATTTTCAAAATTTTCTTCAATATCGGCGCCAACCATGGTCGCAATATTATATTTTCTAGCGTACTTTAGTTATGTATTGATTTTTTTTCTCTTTAAAATTGTAAAAATTTAATTCTCTCTCGTTTGAAAGAAATATTTCTTGCCCCTACCTGCACCCCCCCCCCTCCCAAAAAAATATTCTAGAATCGCCACTGGAAGCCAAGTTTTTATTTATACTTCGAAATTTTTTTTGAAAGAGAGTAAGAATTATAATATAATCCATTGCCAATCGCAAAAGTTTTATAGGTAAAATTTGCAAAATTTACCTATGTTTCATCCTTACTTTCTACTCCAGAGATTAAGATAACGGATTGAGATAACGGATTGAGATCGGTGAAAACGGGAGCAAAACGAACAAGAAGAGCGGAGCACCCGGAGGGTGCATTGATTGTCCCTTTCAGCTTGGGGTTTTGGGGCGATGGAAGCCCCAAATGGGTTCGATGTGCTAAGCCCCCGGAAAACAGCCATCATTGTCACCTGCGGGTTATTTACCTTGCATATATCCGTGATGCGTTACGAGAGTGTTTCACGCGTACATTCCTGGTAAGTATTAGGAATGGTTATCATATACGTATCCACTACGTAACACTGAATACTGTGCCCACTGATTCACTACGGTGTTAAATGTTACACTGTATGAATCTGACAACTGAGAAAAATAAAAGGAAAAAGATTCTTAGTAAAAAGACTAAAAGAGTGACATAATACTGCTCTCTTATCAACTGTTACCAATCATTGTGGGAAGTATGAATGAGTATATACAGGACACAAAAAGTAGATGTTTTTAGATATTTCATTGACCCAGATGGAATATTACATAAGAATTGAATATTCTTAAAAATACAAATTATTGATGCTTTTTCTCTGTATATTGTCAATTGGGCCATTTTACTCGATATTATATTCTTATCAAAAGATATCAAAACTAAAACTAAGAGTTAAGGTTTTGTTCTACGAAAAAAACAGTCAAAATTATCAGTGACTCTAAAGAAAATGTTTGAAATAAAGAGTGTAAAGTTAGTTTGGATATTTCATCAGACTGGTAGAGATTGGTAATGTTTCTGTATTTACTAGGTATATTTTGAGTTTTAAACTCAGAGCATATCATTGTGGCTAGAACAGATAGATCTGAACTAACTCTACTTTAACCGAATATAATTATTTTTTAAACATTTGAAATATTTGAAATCAAGTTTTGTTAAATACTGCAATTGTGGTAATGTAACTTCTATTCTTATGGTACTTATTTGAGAGTTTAACTCCATAAACCGATAGTCAAGGAGGAATTTGTAGCCAATACTTGGAACTGTGTCGCTTTACCTGGTTAGTCATTGACAATAAGGTGATTGATACATGGTGGAATTTTATACATTTCATACAATTTTGAGATAAGGTTTTTTAAAACAGTTTTTTTAGAAGATACAAACAATATTTGCTAACCAATACTTGAAATTGCATCTTTTATACGGAATGGTGAAATTGTAAAAATCAAAGGTCAGTTCAGCAGAAGTCTGTCTTTTGATATGGATTGTTCGTTGACAGGTTTCAGCATCGATGGAAATGGTCTTTGTTTTTATTTTTTTAAAAAAAGTTCTGTTTTGACTACCTAACTACCGAAGACAAAAACTGATCGACTTTGTATATACCAATAAATATATTCTTGATAGAAAATATCTTGAAGCATTGAATTTTCTTTTATAAAATTGGTCTTCATTTTCCAATTAACTTCAAACTCTGTGGCAAAGATCTGACAGTTTTGATGGCTTTAAGTAGCTATATGTTAGATACTGCTAAATGAAGATATCTCATACTGCAAAGTGGTTCTATTTTATTTGTAAGTAGTCGGCAACAAATGAAAGAAAATTAGAAGAAGGCGTTTGTAATCAGGAATCTGACTCGGATGCTTATGGGGAGATATAAAAAATTATCCATGGCTGACAGATGCTATTGAGTATAATTGAAAGTAATAAATGATGATGGGCCATATCTAAAATTACTCAAATTGGAAAAGCCAAAAATAAAGTGGTGTTAATGGGAAAGTGATCATAAAATACATAATCACCACATATTAATTGAAGTTTAAATTATTTAGCACCAGAATAAATGGTGACATCAATAATAATCAGAAGTTAAAATATGTGTTCCAACAACAACGAACACCAACAACAAAAACAACAGCGACCAAGGAAGAAGAAACGTATCGTTATAAACGTTTCGGGTGAGATTTACGAGACGTATGTTGCAACAATGCAACGGTTTCCCGAGACGCTTCTCGGTAATAAACGAAAACGAGACACCTTCTATTGCGATTTTTCAAAACAATATTTCTTTAACCGTGACCGACACAGCTTTGAAGCAATTTTATTCTTCTATCAATCAAATGGTACGCTAAGTTGTCCCCTAGGAATAACCGTGCCTCGTTTTGAGACAGAGTGTAAATTTTTTGAGCTCCCTCAAAAAAGTATCGACAAGATGAAGTGGAAAGAAGGCATCATGTCTCATTTATTTGTCGTACCAAACCCACCGATAAACTTTTCATATCGCTTTCACATCTGGAATATTCTCGATAATCCAAATACATCTAATGCCGCGTGGTGTTTTGGCATGCTTTCGTTGTTAGTCACGTGGGGATCCATAATAACCTATAGTATGGAAACGCTTATAGATCCTCACGCACGGGAATGGTTCTGGTGCGAGTTGATAATGAACATTTGGTTCTTAATAGAAGTGGTACTTCGTATAATCTTCGCAGTCGATCGTGTATTGTTTTTTAAGAACACATTAAATATCATAGACATCGCAGCAATAATTCCCTACTTCATCTTGTTACTCATAAACAAAAACTCATCTGATTCTCCCCTCCTAAACATTTTCAAAACATTGAGATTTTTACGCGCCGTACGGCTGTTTCGATTTTCGCAACATTCCCGCCGCTTAAAAGTTGTGAGTAAAATAATCGCCACATGTGAGCGGAATTTCCGCGTGCTTATGTTGTGTCTGTTAATGCTGATCTTTACTGGAGCGACTTGTATGTACATCTTAGAGAATTGCCATCAGACAAACGTGGTGTTTGGATCGATCCCAGATTGCCTGTGGTGGAGTGTACAGACCATTACAGGGGTTGGGTATGGAGATATGGTTCCAGTCTCGATTCCAGGTAAGTAAGTAAGTGAAATATTATTTTTTATGTTAGTTTTGTACAGCACGGTTGCTTAGATTTACTTTTGAATTCATTAAAGACTCCGGAACCTTTTCATGTACTTCTAATGACAATTATGCTGGTTATACTTCTAACTCATCTCATGCTAAAAATTTGGAAAATATGGACATATTATTTTTGTCCACTAAATATCATCTAACCTCTTTATTTCCTAAGGTTTCAGTTGTGTACTAAATCTTAATGTCTCATCTTGCCTTATTTTATTGATGACAAATTTTCAACTAAATTTCATTTTTTCAATCAACTTCACGCTGCTATTATAATGACTGTTTTTACCTAAATTATTCTTCAAATATTTCTGGTTGATGTTATATTCTAAAAAGAACAGAGACTAATCTCTTTAAATTGTTCTTTTGTTGAGAATCTCTTTAAACTCATACAGCATATTCATATAATTTGGTGAACAACTGAGTATAACAATACATGATTTAAAACGGCAATATGGACGCAAAGCGGAGGGTCAATCATCATGATATTGGGCTTTTCCAAGGATCGTCAAAAATATGTATCGCCCGAATCAAATATTGCTATTACTATTATATAATTACTACTTCCATAGCTCCCGCGGTGAGGAATGGGGGTGGTAAAACTACCCCCCTTGATATGAAATCCTTTATAACTTGGATTTAAGAATAGAAAATCAAAAATATTATTATCAAGCTAATTATCTCAAAAGAAGGTCGAAATATTGCTTAAATCTCAAGAATAATGATGAATATTTTCGGATTAGGATTTATACTCTATTATCTGAAGTTATCTGACGGAAATATTTTTATTTTATTATATAATTGCTACTTCAATTGCTGATGTATCCATCTCAATCCTTCGGAAGGGTTACTTCCTGTTTGACCATTAACAACCCTCGACAGGCAAGTACAAACTACATAACTACTTGCACTTTAGCTATGAAAGCAGTAATAATAGTAATAACATGATACGATTTTATTCGGGCGATATAGATCTTTGATGATCCTTGGAACGACCCGACGTCATGATTGACCTTCGACTTTTCCGTGGGCCGTCGAAAGTCAATATTGCCCTCTTATCATATCATTGTTGTATTGACGCAAAATGTTGCAAAATTTAACTATAACTTATTTCTTTGATTCTTATATCAGTATTGACGCAAAATGTTGCAAAATTTAACTATAACTTATTTCTTTGATTCTTATATCAGTATTGATGCAAAATGTAACAAAATATAACTATAACTTATTTCTTTTATTCTTGTGTCAGTATTGGCGCAAAATATAGCAAAATCTATTAATGACTTATTTCTCAGATTACTATATCAGTATTGACCATGGCTAACTATATAACAGGCCAGGACAACGTGCAGGGGTACGTTAAGTACCTTCCAGTAATGCGTTGGACCTAATTCTTTCAGAGAAGATATTTGTGAAGATATTTGTGGAATTATAAGGCAGTTTCATTTTCAAAGAAAATGAGCTAAAACACGCGAAATAATAACACTCACGAATAACAAAATGGATAACTTAAAGATATCCTACCTACCTACAATATGCCAATTTGCTTAAAAATTGAACCGTGGAATCAGAAATTAAACCAAAAAATTGCTTTGAAATTGAAGTTATGCGTCAAAACCGGCCTCCAGTTTTCCGCTACAAGTCAAAAATTTTATCAACAATCAATAAATGATCAACATTCCTGCCAATTATTAATATTACAAATCGATAAAAGTTTTTTTTTGCTGCAACTCACGATCGGATAAGATAATAAGACTTTATATGAATTTTGAAACAGTGTTTTACTTCGTATCGACTAATCACAAATTCACAATTACCTAAATTAACTACTGAATTTGACATGGCCACATTAGGCATGCATGTGATTAACAACGTACATACAACGTACAACGTACTTAGCCTATATAGAATTTTCAACATTTATTTGTTGTCAAATAGAACAAAAATGAAATATGTATAGCATATGCAGTGTATAGCTATAGATATCACAGTGCAAAAAGCAAGTAGAACATATCATTGTATGCTCTAGTACGCGTGCAAGAATTGCCATCTAACATTTGCCATTTTAGTAAAGACATACTGTACAAACTTAAAAATAAAATTCTATTAGGATACGATCATATCGTACTATAATAACAGGCCTCTTCACTGTGCATAAAAATCTAGTTCAGTGCCTTCCGGTAATCCTTTTGACCTTATCTTTTCAGAGCTAGTTTATAGTATCAAATTATGTCTTTAGAATTAATTTTCAAACGAAATGGTTGTCTCTTCCTGGAATTATGAGGTACTTTCGGTTTTACTAAACCCTTGAATTTTAAGCCTTCTTGGTTCAGCAACAGTTAGATGTTTTCATGGTCTTAATGTGTGCCAAGTATAAAAAAGATCAGTAGTTGCGAACA
>JAUKPT010006100.1:0-10027 GCA_032273505.1 Nanomia bijuga | reverse complement strand
CCCCCCCTACTATTCCACCCCCCGTCTATTAGAGAGCAGAGAGTACCTTTGTTGTTCAAGCGGACTTGCGCAATTTGAACATTTTTGAACGAGTTATTTTATTCAAGTTTTGCATCTTTTTTATAAACTCGTATAGAAGGGGTTTATTATTAAAATTAATACACATTATCACGGTTTCACAAAATATTTCATCATATATACAACATCTTTTATTTTTCGTAGGTAAACGAATCATTTCGTATATCTATTGATTAAGTTATAAATCATGCATGATCATTATTAAATAATTTTGTAATAAACAATTACGATGCATGGCATAAATGTATTATGCCATGCATCAGAATGCTATAATTGAATTATCCCCCGTAAAATTATTAAAGATAAATGCAATCGAAACGACAGTTTGTGTAAAGTATCATCTCAATTCAAATAAATCTCGCCATGTTGTTGTTCTGATCGAAAATATTATCATTTCTCTTCTTTCAACTGTTAATTGTGTTCCTTGTTTTATACACTTAAGTTTAATCAAAGGTGTAATTAACATGTATTAAGAAATAATCATGGTTCATTTCTATTATACCTCAGTGCAATTCAAATTAATCACTGAACTATTGTTAAACTAAAGCGTGCGGTCCGATCAAAATAAATTATCTTGATCATAGAATGTTAAATTTTGAATGTTTTGAGAACATACTATCTACAAGCGTGACATAATAGTATTATGCAACTCATAATAATAATAATTATTCAAACTATAAGTAAAAATTCACGTTGTTGTTACAAATAATAGAAATTAATTTTGATGGATTAAAATCATGTTTTTACAGAGTATATTTCAAACTAAAATAGAATATTTACCTATGAAAATTGACTATTGTGCAATATCCGCGCGCAGAAAAATATCCAAACCATGTAATTATTATTTATTGTCAGACATAATATCGTTATACAATTGACGTCCAAAAATACTCAGTGTGACCAGCTTTCAAACATTTAAATAAATTCAATAAATAAAATATAATCGACTTATGTGAAGTTTTACTTGGAAATTGAGAAAGTAAGTGGAGTAGAAGTAAGGAGGTATGAGAGTAAGTGTATGATTCAAGTATGGTTTCACATAAGTCGAGGAGCGAGGGATCTATTTTGTTCTATGTCTCTTAAGAGGTTAGCAATTGCATGCATTTCATCTGTGTTTTTCGGATCAAGAATTTCTGATACTTTCTTGTATTTTGTTAAGATTTGTTTGCGTCTTGCTCGAATGACTACATGACAGATACAGTGGAATATGGCATGTTCTTCGTCTTCTTTTATCGAGCAAACAATGCAGAGTCGTTCATGTCTCGGTGTTGGGTTTTTATTGTATCTTCCAGTTTCAAATTTTAGTGTATGGCATGATAGTCTCCAACGAGTAATAATAGATCTATCCCGTTCATTGGCATAAGTTTCGTATAGATTGTTACAATATTTTAGACCAAACAACCGAAGTTATCGATTGTTCATGGTTGATGTTGAGTTTGATAATCTTTCTTTTCTTTCTATTTTGTTACGAATACAGTTATCCTTCAACAGATTCATATAATAGGTTATAACATTGTCTGGTTCAGTCTCTGGAATTAAGTTCTGATATAGGTCCTATATACTTTTAGATACAGCAGAAAAAGCATCAAGTTGCACGTAGCGTTTAATGAAATTGAATTGTCTATCTATTATTGCGTTCAAAACATCAGGTGTATTCAGTTCCGTGTAAATGATATCATCGGGTGTACACATTTTGACACCTAAACATGATTTCAAAGCTCTTTTTTCAATGCCAAGAATCTTATTTATCAGCTTCTTGTCGATTGGACCCTAGAACTCTAGCTGTAAGAGAATATATCCTTGATAGATAAAAAGAGAATAAATTGTTTTGGACACGTAGTTTGAAAAGAAGATGTTAGCTTCGAACAAAGGTTATAGAAAGAAGAATTTCAAGGCAAGAAACGGAAGGTAAACAACACAAAAGATGGTCAGATTAAATTTTGACTTTGTCATCCCACTTATAACTATTGAACGAATTGCTAGAGAAAGAACTAAGTAAAACTTATGCAGCTAAGTCAAGTGAGTCAAAGTACAGATTTAACAAATGCCCTTAGGATTCTGAGGACCCTTAGGGAAAATATCATTATCCTAAGAATCTGTAGTGCAATAGTATATTTACATTTGCGCCGGAGATATTTACACGAGATAGTAATTGGGGATTAATAGTAAAATAATATACTTATTATCTTACGAAATGGATCTTGAAGATCCTGAGAATCCTGAGGATCCTGGGAACATCATGTACACCATGAGGGTCCTTGATAAGATGTACTAAGAACCGGTGAATCCTTATTTTTATAGATTGAAGATCCTTGTGACAGCATCAATTATCATGAAGATCATAGGAATATGATATATATCCTGATGATTCTATTAAAATAATATGCTCAGTATTTTTACTTTAGAACCAAAGAAGTATCTTTCAACCTGAGTATGATAAGTTAATATCCTCAGAATACTCAGGATCCTCGGGATTCTCAAGATCTTTTAGCACAGTTATTTACATTTTGTATAGATTATTTTCAGCGGATCCTGGGGATCCTGAACCTGAGGATCCTTATTATTACAGTATTTTCGCAATAATATATTCAGTATCTAAATTTTAGTTAACAGGATTTTGGAAGGATGAAATGATCTTCAGGATCCTCAGGACATTTTCTACAAATCTCTCTTTGAGTGGTTAGTCAAGTCAATCATTAACAGCCTTTTTTGAGTTCTAAATAAAGTCAAGTCAAGTCATGGCCTTCTCAATACATGGCCTGATATCTTACCGAGAGAAAATCGAGTTGAGCCTTCCCAGGCAATCCTGAAAAAACTGTTTTATTGGTGGTCTTCTCCTACCTTTCAAGATTGTGTATGGAACATTTCCACTTGTGGAATTTATTATTGGGGGATCTAGGAGCGTTTATATATTTTAACATTATGGGCAATAACTCGTTTGTTTTTATACTTTTTATCTTGAATTTTTAACAGCACACGTGTATCTATTGTATCTCTACTACCTTTGAATTTCAAGTCATTTAACCTAGTCGTTTTTGAGTAATTAAAGAAAATGTCAGTCAACCCTTACAAATTTCATCAAAATAAAGGATCCTTATATTCTTATCATTTACAAGAACGAATTTGAATCGAAACAAATATGAAATGATCCATACTCAATCTTGAAAGGTCGAAGAATATCACCAATACAACAGTTTTTCCCAGGATTGCTTGGGAAAGCTCAACTCAATTTTCTCTCGATAAGATATCAGGCCATGTATTGAGAAGGCCATGGTCAAGTCAATCAATTCCGAGTTCTAAATTTCGATAGAATAGTTTCGAAGAGAGTGGTAAGATAATTTGATGCAGTGAATAATTGTTTTGATTTGGGTACTGAATTGTCATGATAAAAACTAACAAAATCTATCACGATTGTAATTTTAGAAATTAGTACGCAATAGAGTCAAATATAGTTACGATGCAATTACTCATTGGACAAATCCATCAGAGAAAAAAGCAATGTGAATGGAGCCAGGTAACGTTGATAAGCACTCCTTGCAGTAGACAAACCACCGCCGAAGTGGTTCTTTTGTTACTTGGACTGTGTTGTATACACTCTTTTCCACTTATAGACATAAAGTTTATACGCATATAGAACGTTTGATGAAGATAGTTTAGGTTAAAAAGATTAGTATATCTATTAACATAATTTCAGGTTCATTTCTTCATAATTGCAAAACAAGTATAATTGAGGCTGAGCTTGTATAAAAAGAAATGTAGTTTTCTTTCTTGCCTTTGTCATAAAAATGAAGGTTCCGATCAACAAGATTAAGACATAAGAGACGGTTTGGAAATGTTTACATTATTAAGATTATACTATAATGGGGTTGTCTCGAAAATTTGTCTTGTATTTTTGTTTGGTTGTTTTGGAAATTACATCAACAAGGATCTGATTGGTTCGACTCAAAATGTCAAAAGTTGATGTTTTGTTTAATCCGAAATGATGAAAGTAATTCAAAACAAACCAATCAGAATCTTGATGAATGATTTCTAAACCAATCAAACGGCAAAATTAAGAAACCTTTTGAGACAACCGCTAAAAATGATTTTTATATATCTAAGACAAGTAACTGGGTATAACTGGGATATAATTACTGACATGGCCTTTATCCATCTTATCCGGAACAAAAGATTGTTCGAGCATAAGGTATAATTAAGGGGTAATAATAGGTTTCGCTAGAGCCAGTCCTTCCCGGAAACGAGCCCAATAACCAATTATATCACCTTTAAAAGAGAAATTCGGTTTAGTCTTGGATAATCGCATCACCATTCGGAGATACCGTGACCGAGAGAAAAAGACATCGTATGTTGTGAATTGATCAAAACTATATCGCAAGTTAACCGGCACGACCCATGTCATGGATAATCAGTTGGTATCTGATGAAACACTAGATGGGGTCGATACCAGTGCATACGTAACCTATAAAAATTATTTGCTGAAAGAGAGTTTAGTATACTTATGAAGTGAAAACAAGATTTGTATTTTCCCATTTAGGTAAATATAAATAAATGTACATCGTTATTATTTTATTTTTTTGGAAACTTGTGAATTTAAGATTATAGTAGGTTAATCCTACTACGACTGGTTTTTCTTGCATTTTATCGGTCGGGTATTTGAAGACAGTTAGCGTATATACCAAAAAGAGCAGAGCTTGGTTGGGGACTGGGAGAGGTGGGGATATTTTTCCCACCTAATAATTGAATTTTGCTTTTTTTCTCTCCATTTTTGACCCAACCGCAGTAAGGTTAAATTGACTTAAGAAGGTGAGAGAAAGTATCACTCCTTGTTGATTCAAAAACAAAATATCATCTATCTTTATGAGCATTTGAGGAACAATGAGTAATTTTGAGTATCTTTGAGAAACTTTGAATCAAGTCAAGTTAAAAATCTTCTGATCGGCCAATCTATAGCTAAATGTCCTAAAATGTCCTTTATCTTTGCAAAATTCATTCCTGATTATACCAAGAATTTTCTGAACGTAGTGTAATATATCTAGCAGATCTACTTAATATACGCCTTCTTTATCTGTTGATATTTGGCTGTCTTTTTGAGAATAAAATCAATGTTTGTTACTTTGAAACATGTTCTTTGAGGCAGTGCCAAGAGAAAAGAAGAATTATCTTGCTACCTTAGCAACAGTACATTTCAAAGAAGAAATGTGTTTTCTTTTCAAGGTAGACACAATGCAGATACATTTGGTTTATTTTATATACCACCATGGCCAACTATATACATGATACATAATATTCTTTAAGTTTTTAGTTCTTAAAGGTATAAATTCAAGGGCCATTACCTCCCCCAATATTTGACCAATTCGCTCAAGAGTGTCTCTGATGCATTTTTCCTACCACTTAGTACGTAGTAAAAGTATCAGGGCTAGGTCGAAGTTTAACCGTATGGTATAAAAAACCTGTCAGTGACATATGGCCGTGTATATAGTTGGCCATGATACTACTGGGGAATTCATCTTGGAATTAGAATGGTTTCTTAATTTTCTATTGACTCAGTCATATTCCGATTATGTGCTGTTTAGTCCTCCCAAATCCCATCTAAGGATTCGGAATCGGGATCGTTATTTTTAAGGTCTTGTGTTTTACTTTTATATGGTTTAAGCCATCGTTCATGACGACAATTAGTCTTTTTTACGTCATAAAAAAGTAAAACGAAAAAAAGTTATAGTCGTTGACCCATGTTTTACACGAATTCTCAGAATAATACTTTCTCACGAAAATTACTATTTCCAACTGTCTTATATAACTTTCGAAACGTCTTATACAAACCCTATAAAACGCGATACCACAAAGTTTTTTATGAAGGTGATAAACTGTGGTCAAACTCACTAAGATTAAATCTGTTTAGTTTTTTATTTACTGCAGACAAATTAAATTATGTTTGATTAAGATTTGATTTAGATTTTCATTAAGGTATTTATTATGAGGTTAATTGTGATTAGTGGAATCGGTGAAAGAAATTTATTTAGTGCGACTTTTCATCTGGCTTTATAAATGCCGTTAAGCCGGCAGAATCAATCAAAGATGGTATTAGTGATCATTGGGAAAATTGTGCAGCCCAGAAGCAAGACATTTTTAATTTTTATCGCAATAATTACACATTTCACAAATGAGCTTCAGGACCAAGTCCTACATCAATCTCTACTTGGTGATAGTAGATCATTTCTGGCTATTATCAATAGAAGTTTTATTCGATTTTATCAATCCTTCGAGATTTTCTCGTGGCATAATCGCACTACCTTGAAAGAGTTTCAGCTTCTGGGTTGTGCAGTCATGTATTTCAAATCTTACGGTGCATATCTATTGATTGAGTGAAGCAGTAGAGTATCAATAGTTAAACGTTACTTATATATACCTGTGTCCTATTTCTTTCGTGACATCAAGAATATTATATCTAGATTAATGGTTTATATCTCTAACGCTTTTTTCATATTTTTAGTTGATTATTAATTGGCTCATTTTTGATCCACAAAATGATCAATTTCCATTTGTTTGAAAAATATATTTTAGAGCTTAATATTTTAGATATAATGTTCCATTTTTTAGAAAAATCCCTGAATCAAGGCCTTTCTAAATTTTGGCTATTCAAACCGCTTTGATCGGTTAAAAATTACAGCTGATTGGTTAAATTTAGTTATCGAAATTTGATGTTTATCTGATTACATTTTTACGTGAAGTAATCAAAATCTTAAAAAAAGACAAATCCTGATTTAAAGACTGGTTTAATCTAAATTATGAACAATTTTTGATGTAACGTGACCGATTAAAGATTTTTTATTTTCCTTATGCGGGATTAGATTAAGATTTGATTAATTGTATCAAATAAAATAATGGACCATCCGTTTGTCTCTTCATATGTACAAATGATCATTAATTGGTTTATTTATGTGACATTTTGTACTTGTGAATTACGAAATCTACATATTTGAATGCTGAATATGGATGAGTTTACTTCTTCAAAAATAACAAGCAACATACGAAGTCTTGATTAATCAGAATATAACAAATTTGTGATCTTTTTTTGCAAACATTAATGTCTTTAGAAAATTCTTTTATACCAATCAACTTCTAGATGACACATACAGAAAACCTACCGATATAACTTCATTTCTCTCTCATCAATATTTTGTGATTAAACAGGTGGTTTTCCTTACTTCCCTCATTTCCATCAATACAGTTTTTTAGGATTAAATTGGTATCTCCCCTTACCTCTCTTCTTGCTTTTAGTGAAACTCGAGCTCACGACCACGGGTTGTGAACACAACTGCGTCATCTACGAGAAGAAGAAATGTTTTTCGTCCATCAAAATCAACGGGATCGAATTCTCACATAAAGAAGACGGATTCAATGTCGTTATTTACGATAACGAGTCGGGTGAAATAAAGACCGACTATTTCCGGTGGTTTAAACGAAAATCAGCGTACCGATGGCGAACGTTTAGAGACTTCTTTACGAAGATCAATACGAGTTCAACTGTCATAGTTGTTCTGCAAAATATGTGTGCAAACTTCGATAAGAAATGGTATCGATTTTTAAGCGATTCGTCAAATATACTCATTTCTCATAAAGACTTGTATAGGTATGATACAGCTATTCTAGTTGGTTGCAAACTAGCATGCCCTCGCGTTGTTCAAGGCGCAATTCCATATAATTATTATGGAGTTTCTGATAAATACACGAAGAATATCACGTTTACAATACCAGGTAAGATTTCTTTTGCTCTTTGATGTTTTTTGAGCTAAATTATTTTCAAGCAGTTTTCGTATTGTTTTAAGCACTTCATACTGGTAATAGTTCTGATCGTCAATGAGTTAGATCGTCTGCACCACTCACCTTCCCATATGAAAGCGGCCACACAGTTTTAAAAAATCGCTACAAAGAAGGCACTGGGTACGAGCTTAATTATATTATTGCGGATTATCTTTAGTGTGACCCAAATTTGACTGCGGCGCTAGAATTTTTCCCTGGTTCATATCTTGTTTATTGTAGTACTTACAAAAATAATAATTATGTTAGGATTCAAAATATTTACCCTGGACAATACTATTTCTAGGCCCCTTTTAATCTCTTTTTTCTAGGGGTGCCTTGTTAATACTGGAAACGAACAAAAGGGGGCCAAAAATAGTGCTGCCCAGGGTAGATATTTAGACTTTCTTCAAAACTGTAATGTTCACTAAACTCGAATTTTCCTATACGACCTAATAGTATTATTCATTGCGTCAGATGTTAACGCAACCGTAGTAAAAAATATTAAGTCACAACTCAAAAGATTTCTACCTATTCATAATTCACATAAACATATGTATTTCACAATTAAAGGTCTATCAAAGAGAATTTTAACAATGAGGTTTTTACCCAAACGTTTTTACATCTATCTTTTATTGTATGGTTACCCTGCGACGTCATTGAGAAACATCGGCGAAAAAGATTTCTTTATTATGAATTACGTGGAATGATTATTCAAGTATATTTTCATATACTGTATTCATTTCATTTGAATAATCGCCTATATGCGTTTACATTTGAAAGCACAACCTTTTGACGATAAGCGCTTATTGGCGTTCATTTGGGCGGGCGCTTGATCGGATGTTTTTTTTAGTTTCAGAAAAAAGAAAGGCGCTTATTTGAGTGTGTTTTCGCGCTTGATCAAATGCATTTTCTTTTCATCATTTTTCGATAAAATTCATCATTTTTCGATGAAATCCAACATTTCTTAAAAAGATTCAACACACAATTCTGTCACACTAATCATACGATTGCTATAAAGTCTCTATACCGAAAAAAAAAATAAGGGCCCATGAGCGCTTTTTCGGATCAGTTTTCGCGTTAGTAGAAATTGCTGATAAGCGCCCATGTTTTTTGGTTTAAATTCGAGTTTCGATCAAATTTCCTCCTTATCAATCTTGCACGTATAGATGGAGTGGAGATCATCATCTATAACAGAACAAACTTTGCAAATACGGTTTTCTTTGTTAGATTTTGGTTTCTTGTATCTTTCGGTGTCTATCTGTAGTTTGTGTGATGACAGTAGTGTGATTTCAGAGCATCTGCAACGCTTGTTTGAGGATATCAAACATCCCCAAAACGAGGTCATGAAGGGTAAGGGTTAGAAACAGTGTTAGGGGAAGGACTCATTTATAACGATGGAGTCACTAATCGACAGACAGACAGACTGTTGTCAGATTGTCAGTTGTCAGATTAACCTAAAATTTGGTACGGATACTTATAATGATACAGGGAATCTAATATTGAAGATCTTAAAACCTGAAAACAATGGAAAAGGGGCACAAATCCCCCAAAATAGGTCCAAACCCCAAAAATTCAAAGTTGTCCAATTGAGCTGAAAATCGGTTTGTGAAGTTAAGCCAGGACGTAGAATTCAAAACTGATAGTCCAAAAATCTGAAAACAATAGGAGAGGGCCACACCCGTCAAAATCAGAAAGTCGTCAGATGGCGATGAACGTCAAAAACGTAGACAATAAGAAAAAATACCTGGAGTAAAACCGTACATCTATCGTACATCTCACCTTTGTTTATCATCAAAAGAAGATAAACGAAGATAAACGAAGATAATATGAAAGGATATGAAAAACCCATTAACGATCTGAATCTTATGTTCATTGTTTGCTCGGATGTTTCGATTCTTGTTTTCCTTTCGTTCGTATTTAATGCTGGATTATTGTCTAAGATAAAAATTAAACCGTAAAATCTTTTTAAGCAATCAGTCATAACTAATTACGAAAGAATGTTCGGCGGTCGTCATTATTATTATTATTTATTTCGGTTATCGACTGTCCCTCTATATTTCATTACACACATCCATATTACTAACCCTTTGTATATATTTATTTAGTTCAACCAACATTCGTTACTTGAATAAGATAATGATTGACGTAC
>JAUKPT010006099.1:0-10027 GCA_032273505.1 Nanomia bijuga | reverse complement strand
CCAGATCCCTGGAAATCACATTTCTGGCTCTAAATTTCAGGGGTCCCAGCCAAATTTCAATCCTAATATTTATGATTATATGGCAAAATATCCATTTTTTTATGAAATTTCCTGAAATCAGGAATTTCCTGACCGACTCTCATGCCTGATAATGATGTCCCGTCACCCCAACAACAGAAAACAGAAATCGATACCAACACCTTTTTCTCCCTGGTGAAAGGGAGGGAGGGGTGGTGAGTGTTAAACAAACCTTCTGAGAGAGGGAAGCCATTGCGGTAAAATTTTAGGTACTGGGTAGATCTAAATGCGATATACATTTTAAATTTTAAATTAAATAAACATTCATGTTAAAACTTAAAATCGTTTTAAAAAAGCTGCCAAAGCAAGATCAGTAAATGTTACAAAAAATCATTGGCATAGAGTTGCACCATATATTTAGTAATTTACGAAATAAAATCCGATACCATCTCATGGGAGATAAAAATGCAGGGAGTCAAAACGATGGAAGGAGGGGGAGGGGCGTAAAATATTATTCTTCTTTTTTAAAATAATAATTACAAACAGCTGTTGTTGCTTAGCGACGACGATAATAATCATAAAGTTTTAAATCGATCAGCAAGGTCGGTCGGAAACGGGTTCGTTCCACGGTCACGATGCCTAAAATAAAAATAGTAAGAGTGAATGTCATAATAGTTGAAAAACCAGACTCCGGGTTTGAACTATTTTTTTGTTTGGCCGGCGAAAGCCTTTATTAAATTTTCGAATGATAAAATTTTTGAGTGATTCACAGACGAAAATTCTGTATCTTGGACCGGTGAAATTCGTCGTTCGCCGGGCAAAATCTGAACCTCCTCTGCAGACCCGTAATCTAGTATTTTAACATTTGGTATATCGACAAAATTATGTAATTTTAATAACGATACTGTTTAAGTTAAAAAAAGAACTGAGGGTAATAACTAAACTTTGAACTTTCTTGGGAGATGAGGAGAAAGAAAGATCATATAACTCCGACAATATGGATTCATTAACTCTTGCTCTTTAAGTAAAAAGGGAAAACGATAAAACATAAATTAATACATAACGGTAAATAAATAAAGGTTGTACCTTCTTGTTTCGATTTTGCTCATAGTTGAAACTCCATCTTCGAGGAACATGTTCAACTCAATCCCCTCGTCTGAAACAAATAAATAAATGAATTAAGTCAAATTAAATTAACATGATTTGGTTCGTGAGCTTCCAACAACAGACAAGACAACGTGTCTTCTATCCACTAATCAAAATAAATATGTCATCCAACCAGGGGCTCTTGCTCTTAAAAGTAGGGAGGGATGATCGCTGCAGAATATGAAAAAATACCCACCCCGAAAAAAGGAATTCCAAAAGGGATCGTTACACACACTTCGAGGATTGGACTTTCAAAGAAAAACTACATAAGTACCTCTGATTGGCTCTATGCGAAGGGTTTTCTGAAGGATTTTCTGAATTTAAAAAAGCCTACCTAGAAGGGACAACCATACCCGTAAATCATAATTGATAATTGCTACTCAAAAGAAATAAATAAAGATGATAACAAATAAGAATAGATGAAAATAATAAGAATAACGAATGGTAAAATAAATGATTTACTATCTACATTAAAGCAAGGGTATAGAAAGATAAGGGAGCAGGGAACTATTAGAAAATAAGGAGCACGGGCAAAGAGTAACACATACATTGTTTCAAAGTTTCTGTTAAACTCGTAACTCGAAGTTTTAACTCGATAATTTCATATTATCGTGCAAATCGCGCCAAAATATATATTTATAGTCTGTGAGAAGAAGAAATTAATCAATGGATAAATAAGCTACGCAATATCTGCTTTTATCGCATGGGTAAGATGAATCCTGTAAATTGTATATCCCATAAATGCCCTGTTCTTGATAAAAGCCCTCCGTAAAGCATCGCAATATGAATGGCCTACGTGATTCATCTTACCCATGCGATAAACCAGTTAACGCATAGTTTCTCGGCCATAATAGCATTTATTTTTATCGATTTTAATATTCCTTTTTATTGGAAATGAGTAATTATAAATAGGAAAATAAAAATCTCAAAAAATAAATACCGACAGGGTAATATAAGATAAGGTAAGGAAAGGCAAGGTAAGGTAATGTAGCCACTTTTAAAAATAACAGCGCATAGCATAGCTAATTTGTAGACTATTTCCATTTAGCGGTTCGTCAGGTACCAACTGACAACCATAGGTTAGCCCGATGGAGTACAGTATAATGATCTCAGGATAAGACTTCAATTGAAGGTTTAAGCAAAGGTGAAGTATTTACTTATAACGGAAACAAATAGTCTAGAAGAGTTACAAGAGGCAATACTATAGATTATAATGAGGGCATTAGCTAAAAATAATTAAAAAATAGCTGAAACAATCAAATATGCTAAGTATGCTAAAAACATATAGGAAACTGGTCCCAGCTCTATGAAGGAAAAAAGCCAAGAGTGAATGTCTGAACTAGACATATCAGAAATCCAAATTCATCATTTTGACATATTCGTTTACGCCAGGAAAAAAAATACAAAAATAGCTTGCACGTGATTTCCGTTTGACATAGCGCATACTATCGAAGGCATTAAAATAACTTAAGTGAAATGCACATTGCCAAGAAAACAAGTTACTTGTTTCCGAACTCTTTCCGAACCGTTACAGCTCTTTAATCCAATAACATAAACAAACTTATCAATAGATCGAATAGGATCGTATTAAGAGAGTCTTAGATGTTTGGATACGGGAGACATGAATTGAGTAGCAATAATCTCCAAGTATGCAAATCTGAACACAAGAACCAGTGATCAGGACATGGGAACATGTTACAAGCTATATTTAGCCATTTGGATTATGTAGTGGAGACATGAGAAGTTAAGCCTTTTTTCTTACACAGACGAAAAACCGTTCCTGGAAACAATAATCTGCCTAAATTTCAAGTAAGGCAGTATTTAACAGTACTTTGACGACGTTTTAAAGTAGACAAAGGCAATGTCAACATCACATGCTTAGGGCATGTTCGCATATGATACAAGATATTTTTCGTCTCCATAGTAGAGATATCCAAGATGATGCCAATCATAATACGAGAAAAAATTGTGGTTAACAATGATCTGAAAGAATATCTAAGTAGTAAGAAGAATTCACCAGTGCGTAGGGGGTCAGAAGATTCTTTATCCATAATTTATAGACAATCCTGTCAAGGCTGTCATACTATACAACAAGATCAAAAACGAAAAGTGCCCCTAGGCTAATTGGTAGTTAAAGAGGTGTATTCTTCTTCCAAATTCAATCATAAAACACCTGCATCAAAATTAATTGGCTGTTCTTGCAGAAAAACAAATATCAATTTAATGTCATTAAAATCAAGGTATTGACGGTGACATATTAAAGTCTGTTCACAAATAGTTGGCACAGATTTTTGTTCTTGCAATAAAGGTTTGCATTTCACGGATTTTCTTATTTTTTTTGGCGCATAGAAGATATAGTTACTTAGGTAGGTATGATGTGTAAAATAAGTTTGGGAAAAGATTTGCGACTCATAGAACTGCTGACTTTTGCACCCAAAAAAATATATTAGCATGCGTCTAAATTCAAGTTCTATCGATTCAGCATAAATTCATTACAACTTTTTTTTTTAAATTTCAAACAACGGGTCCAAGAGCACACCAAGGTCGAGTCACTTCACGTCATCTCAGAAACAAACAATTTGTGCTGCTTGAGTTTAATTTCCGGAGGTAATGTAACACAGCATTCAAGATCGTTATTCCTCGTTACATTGAACCTTTTGGAATTTTTCGAAAAGCGTGGAATGTTAAGCCAATGATGCAATTTTGAATAAAGCACATAATGGTTAAAATAGGCTACAAATGGTTTAGTATTTTAATTTGCAAGATTCATAAATTAAGTTTGTAAATATAAAATGCTGTATATTAATGATATATTTACGATTCATAATAAGACCCCCGTCCAACTAGTCCAAACGTTGTATAAATCAAAATGTAAATTTGAAATGAAATGACTCGACCTAGATGTTCTTGAGCCCTTTATTTGAAATTTATAAAAAAAAGCAGTAAAATATTTATGCTGAATCGATAGAGCTTGGATTTAGACGCATGCTGGTCAGCGGTTCTATGAGTCCATTTTTTCCACCTTTAAAAACTAGTCCCCAACTTTTTTTACCCACCATACCTACCTATGTAACTACATCGTCTCTGCGTCAAAGAAACTAAGAAAATCCGTAAAATGCAAAAATTAAAGATCTGTGCCAACTAGTTGTGACTTTAATTGGTACATTTTAAAATCTTACATTTTGATGTTTTCTCAATGTCAAAAATGATGATGTTATTTAATCAGATTGCTTATGATGTAATATTCAACCAATCAATAGTCTAAATTAGACAAAGTTGACCTCTTATCGGCTATAATCACAACCTGTTATTTTCACAGAGTTGGAACTCAGTTCCATCATAGTTAGTATATATAATTGTTAGAAAACATATTTTTATTGTGTAAAAGGTCCACGCGAAATTTCATCCACTTAAGGTATCTGATGGTATCTGCTGGTTATGAAACAGGCTTTGTACACCGAATATACAAAGCGTGCATCACTTGGAATCTTTTTCACAGCAGCCTAGTAAGAGCTATAAACGTATTCACCAAGCTTTTATGAGTTTATTATAAATCGAACACTAAAAAACATCATTACACCTAGAAATCAGCTAACGTAGATTACGATTGCGCTACTATTTGTTGCCAAAATTGTCAGCAAAAGGCTTAAAACATTGTTTTCTTTGGGGTGGTCAAAAAAAAACCCAGAAAAATATATACATTCTCCGAGCTTAACGTGTTCCTCGTAGCAAAAGGTGTGCGATCCAGCGATTAGATCGGAGCAGAATTTTGGCCCGGAGAAAGCTTAGGCTTTTCTCAAAAAAAAAAGCGGAGTAGACTTTGTTTTGGTAAATTCTAGTCTACTGTACATTGCTTTACCGACCCTTATAATAGCACAAAATTGGACACTTCTATTTATAATCTAAGCGCTTAAAATGGCTGAAAGATGATCTAGAAACAAAACTTTTCGTCGCCGCCCAAACATGGTGTCATTTTATAATTTCGAAAATTTCAACTAAGCAAGGTTTTTGATATTAGAGAATTTCAAAATCGAAGTTAATTACTGCATAAAGTAGAAAATATGCTAAGCTATTGTTTTTGTATTCATCAACAACTTTTTTACTTTATATTTCTAAACCAGATCAAATGTTTTAACAAAGAACATATGTAATCTTAAGATTATGAAATAATTTCGATTTTTATCATACGAATATTAAAGTTTAATTTGATGTAAAAGTAGATTTCGAAAATTGGTTTATAGCGTGTCAAGACTTCATTTCACGAGCATGTTTCTATTGATTATTGATTGTTGATATTTGAACACTTTCATTTTTTGTAATGTATGACGTCATCATGACGTCATAACGGCAACCACGTGACTTTAGAAAAAAGGTACAACCGTAAAAATTATTCAGTGTATGGTTCTTTTATCGATTTCTGTTGTAAAAAGTTTGGTACGCGACAGGTTTAGATTGTTGTGGTCAGAACCCTGTCTATAACATATGTTCAGATGATCCAAATTTTGTGAATTACCCATCAAATGAAAGAGAATGGATAGTAGATTGCCAGACACAAACATAAATGAAAATTGACGATTTTCCAGAAAATTTGACCAAAAAGTGCCAAAATGACTAATGAGTACCACCCAACAAAATGTCTGTAACATGGGAACCAGACCATCTACGAACTTGAATTGCTCCAATTACTAAAATATAGCATATGAGCGTACGTCCTATCCATGATAAATCTAAAACCGAAATGGCAGATCTTTACGCCGCATATTTACACTAAAACTCGGTGACGCGATGAGTAATACGAGGACAGGTACAATAAGAACCAGAAACCGAACCAAACGCCGTGTCAGGGGGATAAGAAAAACACTGTTTCAGCAACAAAACAACAACAACTGAACATTACGCAAATAAAGAAAGAAAGTGAAAATCGAGGCACCACGCAGCAACAGACTTGAACAGCGTCGAAGATGTATGAACTGTCACACACAATAAGGTTCGGGAAAATTCCCAAGCAGTAAACAAAAGATGACTAAGAAATCCCGCAAGAATTGTTCTAATAGAAAATGAGGTAGGGACACCAAAAGTGTCTACGTCCAAACGTAACAAGGATATAGATTGTCGAAATATTATGTCAAGCAACAGAGATTGAATGATAAAAAGGCATGATGACATACCACTACGCGTTGGCACTATTTATTCTACATTAAACATTATTAGAAATTAAACTTGATTAATATGTGGTATTAATCACCAAAAAATATGGACAACCGAATAAACTAAACTAAATTAATGTATATCTCAAAAGTATTGGCACCTGGCACATATTCATCAATTGTTATCTTGATTGTTGATCTTTTTTCAAAAAAATATTTTTACCTTATAAGACGTCAAAGATGCCATACCTAATATGGGAAGGAAGAAAATATAGATCTCGTTCATCAATCTGAAAAATGAAAATGAAAAAAATAAAAAATTCTGTAGTTGTTGTCGCATTGACATCAAAACGGTTTCTTTACATTCCATATAATTCATTAACGTAAGGATAAAACGTAAGGATAACACGCATTGTTCAGAAACATTTTTACAAACATGATTATTCAGAATTGTCTGGCTCCTAAAATGCCCCATTTCAATTTTCTCTATTGGAATGATTACTTGTGGATAAACAAAGACTTAGGCCGGCATACACTGTTCAAAAAGGTGCAACTCTAATGATATTCTAATGAGAAACGAAATCGCACGTTTTTCGTGAAAATGAATTGTACAAGATTTTTTTTCATTCTAGCTAAGTCAGAAGATATTTAATGAGCGCAACCTTCTTTGTAGTCTGCGATCAACGAATTTTTACATTTTGAATGCTAATGAGTTCTATGGAATGTAAACAAACCATGTATGTAAAGGGGTAATGTAGGCTAAGACATTAGTCTAAAGTTTTAATGAAAATGCTCTAGTTTTTGTATAGAAAAACAAAGGAAAATTGACGTGATAAGTCGCCATTCAATCGTCTCTTCGTCGTTGAATAAATGTATCTGTTTAGCATCTTTAAAATTTAAATATTAATTTCTCTATTTAGTTCTTACCATGGTCCGTATGTTCTTACATAATTCTCTTTTCAATACCTGATAAAAAAAGTTATCATCCGTTTGTTTTTCTCTATCGCCATAACAACAAATATTTTGGCAACGAGCAGACGTGAATAGATTTTTCATGAATAGATTTTTTCAAATAAGATATGATGAATATATCAGCATAAAATCCAGGGTATTAATCAAGGGTATTAATCAAAAATATAATACTGAAAGTGGGGAGAAAAACAAAAAATAATGATAGTAACCTGAATAAACCTAAAATAATCTAAAACCCAAAACTTATGACCGAAGGATAAAACCTTCAATGCATCTATATCAAAAGAATAAAAGATAGGATACTGGTTTAAATCTTCAATCCTCCTTCCCCTCCTCCCAAAAACGAACTATTGTGAATAGAACTATAATCCCTGCAGTAGGTAAAAAAATCATATTCTGTTATATTGAAAATAACTCTTTTTATGCCTAACAAATATAACAATGGAAAATAGAAAGAACTGGATAAAACACAAATGAAAAACTCAAAGCATTAAATCCATCCGATGATTACCAGTGATCGGAAACAGATATGAATTAGATATTACAAACAAAATTACAAGAAAGAAAAAAAAAAGAAGATAATTTTTGTTTTTCAAACAAAGTTGCAAATTATACAAAGAAGTTTTCGCGTTTTTGGCCAGGACTATTGTTACTATAACCAGAGTAAAATAAAATACAATTACAGGGAATGACTGAAGTTAGAGGGAAAGTGAAGTCCTGAAGAATAAAATCATAGCATTGTGAATTAAGCTTGATGCTAAATAATACCTACAAACTTCAAAAACTAAAAGATAAAAAAGCACTATGTAAATAACATTTTCTATATCTTTTTCTTTCATTACTAAACCAATCTTCCATACGGATTATTCAGAAATTTCATGAGATTTCTATTATTTTAAAAATTTTTGGTTATTTGATATAGATTTTTTTCTCCTTTTTACCCCAACTAAGCAGATCTGAGCAATTTGCATTTGTATAATAAACACAATTCAATATATTTTTGTTGAGGAATATCAGAAAATCGTGACATATTTGATTATTTCTAATATCGCACTTCTAGAGAAAAGTAAGTGTGAGCTATTTTTTCAACACAAAATGCGTGAAATCTTTAAAATTCCTGAAAAGGAATTCACTTGAAATTTACATATGTTATTAATTTAATATATTTGTCGCATATTAAAAAAGATTTTAAAAGGTTTCTTTCTTAATCCGGAGTTTTTCTCAACCAACTGTCTCCTTTCCCGTAATTTAATCTTCAAAAAATATTATTTTTTTATGTTTTTTGGGAGTTAAATTCACGAATTTATTTCAAATTAATACGATTTGATCCCCTTCCCTTCAGTTTTTAATTTCCCCCCTAAATGTATATGTTCAGCTACATGCCTGCTAATTATGATATTTTTAAAGTCAGATGATGTATGTTCCCAGAATGAACACACTTTTCAAAAATGTATTTCAAGAAAGGAGCAGAAATTAGAAATATTCCAAATTCTATTCTTGTTCACACCCCATCAAAATAATCCGTGCATTCAGAAGTTGTTGAGGTACCTATCTTTGACTTTGAAAAAAGATATCCAAAATCTTTTATGCGCCCCAGATAAATAAAATATTCATTAAGAAGAACACAATTTTTTTAATTTTTATATGCATATTTTCAATTGTTTCCATGCTATGAAACTTTGATTTTGCACATCAAATTTTGCACAATTCCAGAATTCCATTCTCTTATCTTTTAACTATTTTTTTTTAAAAAGCTGGATTCTATATAAATGAGTCATCAACTACAGGATATAATACTTATCCCTTTTTTGAATGAAGATCTTACCTGATCTTATCTTATCTTTTATCATTTATGATTTTCATGAAAGGAAACTTGTTTACACACCCTCATGTAGTTGAAGGTATAAAACCTCTACTGGCTATCTATTCATTCCAAACGTTATGCGAAGTAATGCAATTTCCGATTTAATGAAGTTTTTTCACTTTTTTCGTTTCTGGATTAAATTAACAAAACAGTTGAACATGGATGCGCCATTTTGATACCAAAACAAAAACAAAAACATGTGCGGATCGAATTCTAAAGTCCATTGATACAAAATAAAATATGTTTATAAATATTTCAGTATATATAAATTTTTCTACATGCAAAATTTATCTGAATTTCTCCCAAAAATGGCGTGATTGCTTTTTGAATAAATTATAGCATAATGTTTACGAATTTTATGATTATAGACAACTACAAAAATATGGAAAAATCACGCTAATGTTCAGTCTATTTTATATTAACGAACATCTTTTTTGTGACTGCAATATTTATCCGTTCAAAAGCAAATACATGACATTTTTGAGAATTATGAAATATTTGAATAACTTTTTTATTTTAGAATGATTGGAATTTCAGTTTTTTGCTTTCCTGTTTTAAATATTCATGAATTTCGAAACAATCCTTTTCAAGATTTATTCAATTTTCAGTTGCTATATATCGAAAAAAGCTAATGTAATTATCATTAAAAAGCAATAAAGATACTTTAATACAACTATTTTACAATTTTATACTTCAAGAGTAAATATAGCCTTACGGTCAAAAGCATGGTAAATCTTTAAAGAACTTTTTCTAAATAACTAGACAAGTGATTCGATAAAATTTGATCAGAAGTAAGAAGTCCATAGTGACTACATTCTACCAAAGGTAGAGCTTGAAAAAAGTAAAATCGACTAAGCTACAGGTGGTGAAAGAAAATTTG
>JAUKPT010006098.1:0-10029 GCA_032273505.1 Nanomia bijuga | reverse complement strand
TAATTCGAAACCGATCAAGCGAAACCCCCGACCTCATAAGAGAACTCGGTGGCAACGCGAAACGGTCAAATATTATTTTACGCTGAGTTAAATCCATGAGTGAATTTCTCTGGGCGTAGCAAGACTTCGAAAAACTCGCTCCCTTCTGTAGTCTAAACACCTGTACAGTCAATTAAAGTTTTCTGTCGGAATAGAATAAGGCCGTATCTTAAGCTGGCAATGTCTTGTATCATGTGTTTCTTGCTTCTTTACAAGCCAGTGGGAATATAAATAAAAAAAAACTCCCAAAGTTTTTTAGACGAAACAAAAACATTAAATCTAAAGTTATGTAATTCGCCAAATTTAACTAAAAGAGTACAATTTTTTTTGGACATATTGGAAAGACGGCAGGATCAAATAAAAGAAAGGATATTCTCCATCATGAGATGTAAGACATTTCCTGGAAGAATCGAATAATAACAAAAACATCAACTGAAAAACAATAAATCAAGATACCATGGTGAGATTGCGTAATCATTATTTCCATAACAATATATCAGTTTTGTTTACTTTGATATTTCATTAAGCGAAGATTTCCATAAGCCAGCGCCGGACAACATAATGTCATGGATCAAAATGAAAGATGTGCAATTTCTTAAGAAGGTTCGACTATAACCCAACCCCGAAGCCAGAGCGTTTTATTGGGGGAGGGGGGGCTGACGAACGAAGCTAGCGATACGAGCGTAGCGAATGTTTAGGAGCTGGGGGGTCTGGGGTCTGGCTTGTTTTTGCCATATTTCTACCGCCAAAGAAACAAGAATAGTATTACACTATGAAGATCTTATGTCAAATAATAAATTATTGACGAAGTATGTGAAAAACGGTTGTTGGATACACAAATTCTCGGGGGGCGGATGGGGGCTGATTTCACCACCCCTCGTTACTGCTATAACCAGACAACGCCTGTATCCGGACAATTTGAAGATTCGGTTTTATTATAAAATATGAAAAAGATTGGAAAAACTTTGTACATCAAAACCTACATTATCAGACTGCAGGTATTTATTGTTCTCCAGTAATTAAGGTGTGGTATGAAGGAATTTCTGTCTTTAAACAAATTTTGTATTTCAGGTTTTAAACGATACGCATATAATCTTTTGAAACAGAGTAAAGATATTATTAGAAACCATTTAAAAGGCTTACATGTATAGAAAAATCATCTTTTTTAATGATCAACTATAAAAGGAAACAATTTCTAATCAAAACCTCTTTAATTATTGCTTCAACGGTAAATATTTTGGCCAAAAGTTCTTACTTCTTCCCCCGCTATTTTGCTATTTAGCTTTATTTCTTCCCTGTTTTAGGGTGCGAAACAATAGAAAACGCTTCATTTCTTCCCTATTTACCAAATTTTGCTTATTTCTCCCCCCGGGGGGGTCGCTGTTGGCCAAAATATTTACCGTTGTATTGCTTTTAGTACATTTATCTAGATAAAGCATGGCGTTCTTTACTAATAGGCCTAGAATCGTGCAGGTCTTTTCACGGAAAGTACCTTTCGGGTATTTAGTGTTTCTGACATTTTCAGGATACATTGTTATCAGATACTAGATCAGAAAAAATCAATCGAGAAAAAAATTGGTTAATTATTTTGGGAAATATGAAATACTTTCACTTTAAGTGAGAAAAACAGTGTAAAGAAATAGTTTTTTTCGAAAATACTTAGCTATCCCAGACACTTATTTCTCTTAGTTGCTGATTTTCTTCTTCATTCTTCGCCTTCCTACTTTTTATGTTTCCGATTTCTTTTACCCTGAAGTTTTTTCTCATAGCTTCTTCTTTCATTAACCGAAAAACGGATGAAAAACGATCATGGCAACCCTGAGATATTGACACTTCCGTCTCAGTCTCACAGAATCTGAAACAGACTATAATAGCGTTTTTATTACATTTATTATGTGTTCGGTTTTAGGCGACTTGACATACATGTACAAAAGCTCAAAAATCTACACGATAAATAATCATAATTTTTTCAATGGTGGGTTTTTGGAAAGTCTTTTGGTCTAATCTAAACTTTGCCAGAAAAAAACAAATAGCAGTCACCTCAAAAGTCACCTCAAAATTTTGACATTATTTTAAAAATGTCTGGATAATGACGAACCTCCTCTACTTGTTATATTAGGTGCTTGTATTGTTTTTTTGTGTAATTTCAATCCTTAGTTCATTCTACAAATGAAATTGGAAAAAAAGAAAATTAGAATTTCCTTCCAAAATTTCGCTAGAATGACCCAAACATTTTTCCCTTTCTCCTTTGATGGCGCTATATGCCGTTATAGAGGAATTTAGTTCGAAAATGTTCCATGAAAAAACTTTCACAGACAAAAAATTATTTGAAAATGCACTTGTATGGTATTGTGTCTTACAGACTGCGTATCTCCTTAAAGGCATTTCATCGAAATCTACATGATTTTAGGGGTGAAAATTTATTGTTTTATATAATATAAGCGATTGGATCAAAATAGGTTGTTCCCTTTAAAACTGAGCGACAGAAACGAACTTCTCGCGACAGTGCCTTTTTTAGGTTTGGTATAAATGGTCAAGACAGGTTTGTAGGGATTTCTCCAAAGTGTTAATCTACCTTTTCTAAATATGCTACCTACCATGGTTGTGTGGTGTCATTTTTGACTGTTCTTTAATCGTTCGGCAGTTATAAACGTTCCTGATATGTAAACTTAAAAGAGCTTTTACATGGCTGTTATATCGAAATTGTAAACCTTAAACCCCAAAGCCTTGTCTGCTATAACCTTTCGATGCATGATCCACCTGCATTTAGCTGGTGGAAACTTAAACTAAATTTAACTTAGTTTATGTGTGAGTGTGTCCGAGGGAATGCTGTGTTTGTATCAACTGACCTGGTATCCCATGGTGATATGACAACATGGTAGAGTTGAAAGTCAACATTTTTGGAAATACATGACATATTTGATGAACGATGTTTTGGGCACTGTTCCAGGGTCTAAAGTCTAATGGAACACATGAAATGAATAATGACCTCACCGCAGACGAGGACTTGCTGCAGATCAGACCAAATAATGGTTCAATATTATCTTGGACTTCTAAAGTCGAAAGTGAAAGTCGGGTCTTAAAGTCAAATTAAATCTATGAGAGAACGTTTTATCATCAACCATTTATCATCATAGTTCGTAATCCAAACGCAAACGCATAACATTCTGAGTGTACATGAGGAGAATCTCACCCTTTTTACCCTATTTTACATGGGCTTTTTTAGGGCTCATTTTACATGAGGGGGCTATATAGCCCCCCTGCTATATCACGAACCAATAACCCTCTGAGAATGAAATGTTCACCAGAACGGGAAGTTCATGTGACATAACTTGCATCGTGAGTTTTTTCTACACAATAACATAATGTTATAATTCATTTATAACATAAATAACTAAGTAAAAGCAACTTTGCTCATAGCTAACTGAGCATATATGCATCATGCAAGTGGTGCGTCCAACGTGTTAAACGAGTTATAAATCAGAGGGTAAATCTCGTGTAAATACGCGATTTCTCCGAAAACAAGAGAATATCTTTAATTTACATAGAAAACAAGAGAATATTCTAGCATGAAGTATGAAGGAGCAGTTGCCTCCAGTTGAAATCACCCAAGTAGTTGATAGTTGATAGTTGATAGTTGCCGTGGATAGACGTGTCGTTAGACTATGCATACATATTGACCAACTATATAACTTTAATTTTCAATCATAAATTCTGCTTACCAAGCATCTTTCCGCTGATGTCAGCGTTTTCCTGAGAACACTCTTAAATCCCATGAAATTACATCCTTCCTTGGATAAAATTGATCAAAAATAAAAAATCACCAAATATCACCAAGTAAACTATATATATCTTGATCAAAAAACATAATGGCAAGTATAATAACACTTTACAATAAACTATATAGTTTCACGAATAACATTCACACAACTTCATACAACGTCTTATTATTAGAAACATACTTAATATGTACGGAATATTTGATATTTCACTGAAATCCCAGGTAGTACCTTTGACAACGGCATGCGTAGGGACAGTTCCAATCATCCAAAGTCGACAATTCTTTGTGAAAGATAGGTAGAAACTAAAATTCACGGAAGGAAAAATTAATATTGCAAATGGTTCTGGAGTATGTAAATTAGTGTTAAAATTTTATATCTCAAATCGAAATACCCCGGGCATTAACCTTCTTAAACTTATTTTTTTGAAGCAGTGTTGTGTGGGCGAACGCGTGTCTGCTTAAACTCCCTAATGATCAGCTGCGAAAAATTTGGTACGTTAATTCAGTCCTTCCTGTTCGATTATAACACCAAAGTCTAACATAACTTCAAATAAGATGACTAGTATGTATAACGTTTAAAAACAGTCATACCCAAATTTCGAAAAAAGATCCTAGTTCGGACGTTCTGTCTCTTTGTTTAATGACACAAGATATAAAGAAAATTACACACTGTAATTGTCTGACCTCAAGTTTAATTTCGTTGTACACAGTTTCTGCAAAATTTCAGGTCAGTTGATTTTTGTCAATAATAGGAACGATTTTTTTTCTGTATTTTTGATACATTCTAAACAAATATGAAACATGTTTACCTCCAGCTCTGTGATTTCCAAAATAACTGTTCAATGATGATTATTATTTTTACGTATGATGGACCGCAAGGTTTCATCAAATATTTAGTGATATAACTTTTACTAGCAAAGATTTTGAAATGAAGAAGTTATTTGTCTTCTTTGTTTCTCGTAAAATTGAAGATTTTTTTATACCAGAAGCTCTCCCTTTCTAAAAAGCCCTTGCTTTTAAAAATTGGTTAAGAAATAGTAAAAAGACTTAGAAATTAGTGTCACCTTTAAAATAAACTATATTTTACTATTATTTTGCTCAAACTAGAGTACACCCATCCAAAATAGGGCACACATACATCACAAAATAACTACTATAGTGCCAGACCCTACCAGAAATATTGAGAACTCTCTGGTCAATAAATACTTTTTTTTATCAGAGACTAATAATATACTATAACCAACTCGAAATTGCTAATCTCATAGTCACTTTGGCTACCATTCATTTGATTTCATATTTGCCAGAAACAGAAACCGACTCACAGCCAACGTTTGACACCTCAGAAATGATACGATATTCGTATCAACATTTTTTAGACTTGACCCCAAAGGGGACTCAAACTTACACTACCCGCTAGGTTCGATTAACAGTCATTTTGAAGTTTCAAAGTTAGAGAGAGCTCGAAAAATTACCTAACCTTCGATTGATCCTTTATATCTTATAGATTCCTGTTTCTCATCCCCTTATAACTGTTTTTTTTGGGTGGTGATTTTTCTTCCGAGTTATCTCCGCCTTGTATGCAATCAATTGAATTTCTTCGAGACCCACCCTTGATATTTCTTCTAAAAATAGCAACTGTGACTTGGTGTCAAAACACCATGGTGTGGTGTTAAGGTGAAACCAAATGTTACCACGTGTCATTGCTTTCGATATGAGCAAATCATTCCCATCATTGTTTGACAATGTTGCATAAATCAACTGATAGAATTACATAAACAAGCTGTTATAGATCACAACCTGGTAAAGCTGACAAGTTAATGGATATGTGCTGGAACTATTTTGAAACATCATCTGTTTATCTCAATGAGTATGCATTTAAATGACATCTAAAATACAAATTATTTTCTTTTGTAATAGTGCAAAGTACATAAAATTCGATGTCAGGCTAGTTGACCGACAAGGCTGACAAGATAATTATATGAGAAGAGTTTTGAATTCCATTCAAGCCACTTTCTATTTTCCAAAGAATATTAGAGAGAAAATAAGAGACCAGGAAAGAAATGGTTAGGGAAGAAACATATGTACAACTCTCATGATTTATATATTCTAAATATGTAACGTATATAACCCTCAAGACATACTCAAGACATACTCAAGACATACTTTGCCCTTAAGACATACTTTTCACTCTGATAGACCAAATAAATAGACCAAATGCTCCTGATGAACAAATATATATTTTGCGATCAAAATACTATTACCCTAAAAGGTTCTTCTAATAGGTTCTTCATCTAATCAACACATTTTATCCATTTTTACGAAGAATCAACAATTCTGCATGCAACAAGCCTTGACCATAACCATAATTTCATTATTAGTTTAGGGGGTTCGCCATTATCCAGATATTTTTAAGACAATGGCAAAATTTTTGACCTTTGAGGTCATTGCTTTTGTTTTTTTCATATTTTTAATCATATTTTTAATCAAAATTATAAAAGATTGATTAATCTTTTAGCACAAATCTATTATCATTTTCCCAAAATGCAGTAAAAGGCTCAAACACTCATTTCTTCGAATGGTTTTAAACCTAATATGTGTCTGAATATAGGCGACAAAACTTGATTTGAACTACATGTACTAAAAGCAATAATTGAAGAAGCGTGCTATCAAAATTGTTTTTTTTAATAGTAGGTCATTAGGAAGGATGGTTTTTCTATACATTTCAAGCCTTTTAAATGGTTTCTTATGATATTCTCTTTCTGTTTTAAAGGATTATATGCGTATCGTTTAAAACTTGAAATACAAAATTTGTAAAACGTCGGAAATTACTTCATACCATACCTTACATTTCGCTTAATTACTGAAGAACGATAAATACCTAACAGATAATTTTTTACTCCTATTGCAGCCAGATGATGTAGGTTTTGATGTACAAAATAATTTTTTCAACTTTTTTTATATATTTCTCATAATTAAACCGAATCTTCAAATTGGCTGGATATCAGCGATGTCCGGTTATAGGGGAGCCCTTTCTATATTGAGCACTTCTATTCGGTAAAAGATTTACACACTCGACATTGAATTATTTATTTATTTCGCAGTAAATAGTTTTACATGGAGAAATCCATTTGCGGATGAAACACACCAAAAGGAAAATACTTGTGATTGACGTTGTTAGCTCGGTCGGGATCCGGAAAGAATCGAACCTGGTCCGTTCCAGTACAAAACCTGTGAATTAACCACACTGATCTAATGCTCCGCAAATATAATGACAATAGAACAATAGAAAATTGTAGGCGTAAAATCTTTCACGATGTCAACAATCTTTTTTCCTTTTTTCACTATTGAGCACTTTCTTAAGGAAGCCGCAGATAAAGAATTCAACGCAGAGACAAAATGTTGACATATAACAGCATTTGATACCATTCTTTCAAAAAATCTACAGAATATTATTTTCTCTGTGTGTAAATAAGTCTTTACAGCAAGGATTTTAAACTTTTTCCCTTTTCCTTATAGATACTACCCAAGATATATCAACGTTGAAAAATGTATCACTGAAAACACACCGTGTGTATACGGATCTGGTAGATGCATCCAAGAGTATGTCCATATCCCATTCCTACATGATAAATACGACGCAGGGCATCACAATCTACACACTTGGGAACAAAAACCAGTCGCTATCGCTGTAGGGTGCCGTTGCAAAATGTTTAAACACAATGTCGCAGAAATGATCTTGGAGTCCCTGTGTGCTGGAAACGCCCTCTGCTCATATCTTCCGTAAGAAGATTAGAACATCAAGGAGTATTTTAACAAAAATTCTGACGATAAACTAGAAAATAGTTTGAAATATTTATTTTGAATGCGTAAACGAAATTAATGATATGCTATTATATTATATCGTACTCAAACGCATTACATTTGTAAGTTAAAAAACATTGCGAAAGACCAGAAACATTGACAGCCGCGGTAAGCTATATAGCACAATTTTACAAAAATCTAACTTATTATGGGATCAAAACCCATCTCACCTGAACAGTAAAGTTGGACAAAAATGACCAAAACTATTTGAATTTTCCCAATTTTTTTTTAATTTTCAGTATCTTAAAATTTTACAATACAATACGCATGCTGCAATTCTTTGTTGCTCCATTGCGGTTTTCGACAAAGAAGTGTTCGGTTATTGGATGAATAATAATTTTTTCCAATAAACCATTGCCTTACTACTAACGTTTTTTTGTACTGACATCGAAAATCTATGACATTTGTGATAAGACTCATAGTTTTGTCGAATTTGCGACTGCTTGCGATGTCGTGAAATTGTTGTATGACGAGTTATTTATGTAATATATTGTTGACAATACAAGTTGGATAATTTGTAACAAATATTGTTTCTTATTGATTTTCTTATGTACCATTCAGAATTTAAGTTATTTCTATTTCAACATCCCGATGTTGATTGCCAATCAAGGGTGAAGCGGTGAAGCGGTGAAGCGTCCCCACCAAACAAAAAATAATTAAAACAAGAAAGAAATAAGTAATTTCTATTGTTTCGGACTCTAAAACAGGGAAAAAATTGGAAAATTATATGTGGAAAAGGTTTTGGCCAAAATATTTACCCTTGTTGTCAATTTTTCCCTCGGAAGCAGGTGAAGGTCGCATAGGTACTGAGTCTAAATTCTTAAATGAACAGAATTTGAATGGGATCATCCTCGGGGTCGGCCTTGCAAAAAGTTACGTTTATTAATTTGGCCATCCACGCAATAGATTGTTTAATCCTAAATGTACGGGGGAAATAGGCGGAGATCGACCCCTCCTTTGCCCTTATCCTTTAAAACACCGAAAATAATAGAGAAAAATGCAAAATTCGACACATAGAAAAAAACTTTTAGTATTTCTTCTTTGTATTTTATGATGTGTTTATAGTTTGTAAATTCTTTTTATAACTTCCGTCTATCTTGATTATGACTGACCTCCACGTGGAATCGATTTTTTGGCGAAATATTGATCCATTTTCTTAGATCTTTGAACCACATATAACCAGGTAATTATTACAACAGATAATTTTAATAAATCAGTATAAATATGATATTAAGACCCATTTTATGAACTTTCATTGGCGGATTCGCTTTTTTTTTATACACCCACCCTGTACAATAAATGGGGATATTAATGAGTTAAGAGCTGAAAACCACATCAGAATAAAAAGGAAATTTACATATGGTTTCACAGCGGTGGAGATTTCAAAACATTTCATGAAAAGTTAAGTTTATTAATTTGGCCATCCACGCAATAGATTGTTTAATCCTAAATGTACGGGGGAAATAGGCGGAATTCGATCCCTCCTTTGCCCTAATCCTTTCAAACACCGAAAATAATAGAGAAATTGTTCTTCAATTTATATAGTCCATGTTACATATACCATGTTAACATTATTTGCGATAATAAAATAATAAAATATGTTAACTTACTTAAGACAAATAAAAATACTTTTTGTATCATAATGTGTATTTACAATTTATACCATTTTAGTTTTGGCACTACTTTTGCCTTTTTCAGTGGTCTCAGTAAAATGTTATAAGTTAAAAAATACGTTTTAAAAAGTTACAATTTTGTTTCCATAGCAACAGTAATTAAAATTTACTAGTGGATATTTACAATAAAAAAATAATATTAAAACCTATTAAATATATCAAAGCGAGTAAAAGTGATGGAAAATTAGACTGATGCCAATGATTTCCTTTCCTTTCTTAACGGTAAACTTCCTGACATACAATTTACTATGGAAACCCAAAATGATAATTAGATGTACTTATTACATCAGTAGGGAGATACTGGGGCTATGGCACCAGTTTTTGCACCCGACCTTCGTATCGACGAGAGTATGTGAAATGACAGTAATTGTTGAATATATATACTTGGGAATTGGAAGCTACCTTAGTGAATCCGGACGAGTGGTTACTGGATTCGGGGGATATATAGGTGTGAAAATTAATAGGTAAACGATATGACTTGCGGTCTTCTTTGATATTTTTATTAGTTTTCAATTTAGATAGGCTGTTATAAAGGTGTGAAAATTAATAAGTAAACGATATGAGTTGTGGTCTTCTTTTTACAACAATAGAAGAGACGAACATGTAGAGAAAAATAAAAAGCACAAGAATCTAAGTTTGATAATTTCTTTTAAAATAATAATGAACAATTGAACT
>JAUKPT010006097.1:0-10029 GCA_032273505.1 Nanomia bijuga | reverse complement strand
ATGTGGCACTATTTAGTTTTAAATTTAGTTTTTAATTTTTAATTTTTGTATTTATCTATACTAACTTCTCATGTGTAGGGGGGGTAAATGTTTTGGCCAAAATAGTTACCGTTGTTCAAATAAGGTCAATTTGAAGTTCTCTTTATACTATCTTCACTCTCTGATAAACTTTATTGGGAGCATTTAATAATCACGTCACACTGTGTCACTGTGTCACTGTGTCACCTTTGTTCATGTGACGCAGCGTGATGGGAATTTACAGGAGTTATTGTCTAAGGTAAGTGACGTCACCGTTAGACCATTTGTCAAAATGTTTGTTATCCCTGTTGTTGTTTTTGCAAAAGGCGCAGAAAATTCAATGTTTAATATTTCAAATCTTTGAATGCTGCGGTTTTTAATATTTTACTATATGGAACAGTACGGAAAGGAACTTAATATTTATCAAATAAGGATGCTGGTCAATTGTCGCGGGACCAGGTCTATCAATGTAGCGCGATCGATTCTAGCGTCGATCACGCAAAGCACAGAATTTCGATTTTTTGATCTCGCGTAAATAGCGTGTGCTATGCCATATCATATCGTATTGATGTTACAAATGAGTATTTGTATTTCCAACTCTTTAACTCGTGGTTTCTGAACAGTGTAATCTCGGATTTAGGAATGATTGCAAAATTAATCCTATTCACGGGAATTGGTCATTAAAAAAACCTTACTAAACAAGTGGACGCCTGTATTTCTTTGTATGGAATCTAAACCTATTTTCAAGTGTTTTTTTTTTACGAACGTTTATCCTATAGTATGAAGTGACCTCCGGGCTCATCTCTTAATGACAAGTCTGTGAAACACTAGCACGGGACTAAGTTGCTGGTCAAAATGCGGGTCAAAATGTTAAGTAAATGTATCGTTGATCTAAAAGTTGCTGCCGATCTAAAAGTTGAGTTACTTGCATTCGTCCGAAAATAACAGTACAATAACTTTGAATACTCTGACTCTTGGCTAGCACCAAGCTTAAATTACTTTTACTTTGCAAATGCACTGATTGTTCGGCTCTGCAACCAGTAGGGTTGAAACACCAACATTGTAACATTAGTGTTTCTGCAATCCACTTAAATAATGAATACCTACAATTGTTTGGCAAAGGTTGTCTTCTCAAGCTAATTATTTTTTACTGTATCAAAAAAAGAACAACGGTAAATGGATTGGCCAACAGCACATGCCCAGGGGTTGGGGAAGAAATAGGTACCATTTTGAAAATTTAGGGAAGAAATATAACGAATTCTATTGTTTCGCTCCCTAAAACCTGGAGGAAAAAGGAAAAATAGGAAAATTGTGTGGGGAAGAAATAAGAAATTTTGGACAAAATATTTACCGGTAAAAAAAAGTAATCTGATTACCTTTGACAGCTGCTTTCAGGTACGTGGTTGCAAAGTCGTACGTATTGTTATCGTATGCAATGCAATAAAGATATCGGCCCGCTGACGAGCCAATTAAAGCATTCGCTTCTTTGCTCATAAGCAACAAGGCATTTCGATCTAGTCCCGCCTTTGGTTCCGCGAAGTCTTTCTCAGTTCTTGAGTAACCATCAAGATATTCTTGAAGCTAAAGAAAACACAACTTGTTTAGGGGTCGTCAAATTATGGTAAAATCTGCCGTTTGATTGTTTCAAAATTACATCGTCTAGAATCTAATTGGTTCACTAAAAATTTTTATCATTATTTTTAACTTTAACAAAACATCAAATGATGACGTTTTGAAATCAGCCAATTGGATTCTAGATGATGTACATTTGAACCAATCATTCGGTAAATTTTACCATAATTTGCAGACAATCCCTTAGTAATACCAACCAGGCCTACCTGTTCTCCATTCTCCAAAAGATCTATTCAAACGCAAAATTAAATTTTGGAAGATTATGTAGATTATGTAAAACCTTTATTCCGAATCTTGGATTTGTATAAAAATCCGTCTTACTATACTATACTCTTTTTTTTTCCTTTTTTTGTATTTTTTTTTTCTTAGTCTATTTATAATAAATCTTTTTATATCTTTTCACAGTTGATTTGAATTAGTTACCAATTAAAACTTTTAGATGTTGTAAATATTTATATTTATGGTATTGTAATCTACGTCAGCACCAACAAAAACGGCTTTGGGTGCGCATGGGCGTTTCATGACAAAGACTGCTTGCACTGTAACCTTCAAGAATTTTCAGTCAACTCAATTTTTTTAAATTGTCTGATTTATTTCTACTTTTCTGGTTTGCAAAGAGTCTTCATAAGTATTTATCTATATTAACGCATATGAAAGATTCATTGGTTGGAATTGAGAAAAAATGAGCAAATTTGGCTGTTTTGAACTTAACCCAACCGGAAGGGGGTTATGAGGAGAGCATCTGAAACATTCATCCGGCGAACCGTGTCAAAAATTACTGCAACAAGATCTTTTGATTGGTTAGAAATTACATCATCAAGGTTCTGATTGGTTCATGTAGAGGCGTTTTCATCATTTTTGATTTTAACAAAGCATCTAATTGTTACATTTCAGATTGAACCAATAAGCTTCTTGATGATGTAATTTCTAACCAATCAAAAGGCTAAAATATAGCCAAAATCTATCAAGAAAATATGTAGAGAGTTTTGAATAGCGAATTGTATTGAACAACTGAACACGAAATTAAATACCAATTTTTCATTAGGTTTTGAATTCCAATATCCCCATTTAAACTTCAAAGAACTTGCATCAACATGTTTATAAGTGGGACAATAGAGAACCACATTTTCACCAGGTACAACTGTTGTGTCTGTCATAGAAAACATTTTCCATAACAAGTCTAAACGCTTGCCATAACCATTCCATTCTTTGACCTCTTGTTGTTGTACTAAAGTAAAAGAGAGTTGTTATTGTTAAGGTTGTCCGTGAGTTTCGTTTATTTCCATGGATTTTTTTTTTTTTTGGATATGTTATGGGACTTTAAAAAGATGCATATAATGAAATAGTATAGCGATGATTTAGATGATCTAGTTGCGCGGGAAATGAGGAAAATAACTGCTTATTTTGGCTCTTTTTATTGATAACTCGCACTAAAAATGACCATTTAGTTTACATTTTGAAAATATATTTACCTTTTGACGATAATGAAATTCACCAAAAATCGCGATTTTTAGATCTTTCTTTCGAAGATTTGGGGTATTTCACGCCTATGTTTTGTAGTGATTGAAGATGCTTCTATGGCACAAGTTTTACCTTTTTCAATGTAGAAGTGTCTACGTACTAACCGAAAGAAAGGTGTGTGACACGGCATTCAGCTTTTTACTCCAATTAAAATCGATTTCGACACCCGGTTTTATAGTAAATTCAGCGCTTTAAAATATTTTCAATCGTCAACAAAATAACAACTCTTAGCAGTTCTGTCTGCATGAAGCTGTACATGCTACAATGAACTATTACACAATTTTAATGCAAGATAATTTTAATGTGAGACATAATCGCGTATTAATTTATACTTCGCTAAATATTGAATTCGCAGTTTCCTTTAACAAAAGATAATTATAAATGTAGGTTATAACAAGGTTTTTTCATGATTGAGTACGAGGCGAAGCCCAGTATAAAAATTGATGAAAAAAGACGGTAACAAAATGTTGAAAAGACAAATTTAAGAGGATTCATTAAACTAAACATTTTACGTTTAATGAATCTATTTAATTTAAGTAATCTTCTAGTGTGGCAGTATCTATTCTTTTGCAACATCATACTCTGTAATACATCTATGCTTTTCATTACTTCTTTTTAATAGCAGTTAAGATACCACAGTTTTGCACACTTTTTACAACGTTTTTAAACTAGTTATATGTTACAGAAAACTGTTCAATTTGCTTATAAATTCAATAGATTTTGCTGACGTGTCATACAAACTCACACTACTTTACTTATAAATTTTATTGATTTCGTTAAAAAAAAGTGTACTTTTTACTTATAAACCTAACACTCGTTAGCCGCGTTTAATAATGAGGATTAGTTTTTTACAAAAGAAACTCGCTTTCAAAACGTAACCCCCTGAAACCCAACCGACTTATAATTCATAATTTGATATGAGAGGGAGTGGTCACAACAGCAACAAGAAACTAAGATGAGACACTCAAAATGCGTTGATGGTTTATTTTTCATAGAACGTAATAGATAATAAAAATCATGTAAAAAAGACAATGCACAGGCATATTATCACATCCAGATGCATATTATCACTTTGGAGAGGCATTTTATCACAAATTACTTGTTTTGCGCTTTATGTCTAATAACACAGAGTAACGGTTGGGCAAGTTATCACCACTTAACGAATGAGCAAAATGTATACTGTGTATATCGGATAATATACAAATAACCAGCAATGAAATGTTGGCTATCGAAAATAATTCAGCCGAGATGAGTGTTCAGGCGAGTTAGTTAACATCTTATCGAGGCTAAATTATTTTCGATAAGCAACATTTCTGAGTTAAATAAAAAGATATCAAGGGGGTAAGCCACTCTCTGAAAAGCGTACGAGATTTCTCTTTGAACAACAGGATTTCTATGGGATTTCCGAAAAAACAATGGAAATTCTTGTGAAGGTGTAAAGATTTTTACTCCAAAGTGATTCACCCCTCGGCATGGTCGCTTGTCCTAGAGATTAAAAGAACGATGTAGACTGAGGCAAGGATATGAATCGTTACACCTTTTCTAACCGGTACTTTCCGAAAAAAACATTTACAGGTGAAATGGTCACACATCAAGAATACCTACTATCTCGACTGGGCTATATAAGGGGTTCTCGACAATAAATAGCAAATCGAGAAATAAATATGCTAGTGATGCTAATATTTTGTCTGAATTGAGGTACGAGGTTTCTAAACGAACAATAGAATTCCTAGGAAATACCTTATGGACTTTTTTATCGCTGGCCAAAATTTTACGCCGGCCCGATTTTCGCCGGCCCTCAGTGTCGTAAAATAAGATAAATAGCAAAAAATAATGCCAATAAGGACCAGCGTTAAAAAGGCCCATAAGGTATCATTGTTTCTCCTAAAGGTACGGCGCTGACAATGCATACACACTTAACACATATTTGGTTAAGTTGTTTGTACGGGTTTCCTTGGTGTGTATGTTTAGATATAGCTGACTTTTCTTCGTCATGGAGTAAAAAGATTTTTGGTTTACTTTATATTCTGTATCAAAATAAGATGCACTTCCAACATATGTGCATTTTTTGAAGCCAATTTTCAATATTTTTTGATACTTCTTTTTTGTTCGAAAGCCACATCAGAGCACTTGCTCAGATAATATAAAAAAAATCATTTAAATTAAAGAAAATGAGGAAAAAATGAAGATAGAAATTTTGAACTTCTGAACCACCGCATTAAAAATAATACATCAATGGAATTCTCAAACTTTGGGAAACTCGAAAATGTATAGGTTGTTAAGGTTGTTCGGTTTGTTAGTTACTGAGGAAATGGGCATAGAAGGGGACCGATTTTGAACTTGTGTTTTTTTTGACCGGGGGTAATACAGTACACATGTACAATGTACAATGATCAAAAATAATGTACTCATTTTAGGGTTTCTTTTCAAATTGTTAATTAGAATAAAATCACGCGAAAAGATGCAAACAGTCATAAATTATGAATACTAATGAGTGGTATGAAAACTTGTGTTTAATTGCAAAAAAACAGTATTTCTGTGTGGCATAAGAATGACATTCTTTTAAAAAACGTTCCATTTAAAAACCCTTTTCACTCAATCGTGCGCCCAAACATTGACAATCTGTTGTTTTTTTATTACCAAATCTCACTATAAAAGACTATAAAATAGTCAAGATGAAGGGGACAAACTTGGCAAAAAAAAATCCAAATGTTACACAAAATCATTTGTTAATGACCCAATTTAGGGGTCTTTAGGGGTCAAAACGAGGGACAAAATGGCCAAAATGTGACCATTTCTAGAAAAAAGAAATATTATCAATGGCAGATCTGGTAATCAATTTTCAAAATTTTCTTTAATCATGGTGAAGAAATGGCCGTCTCAGATTTAGTAGGATTGTGTCAATCTGAAGCCTTCTAGGTTATCTATTTTCAAAATATTCTTCAACCATGGTTAACAAATGGTTCTCTCAGATTTAGTTTCTTCAACCATAGGGAAGTGATGTATCTTTTCCAATTTACTTTGATCCAACCACCCGCAGGGTCCATTTTTGTATATAGAATGAGTCAGTCGAATTCCTCTATTTCGATAAATAATGTTAGTCCTTTCGCCATAATAAGAACTTTCAGAAAAGTAAACAGCTATTTGGAAAATTGACCACTCAATGGAGCTTTGAGCACTGTTTTTGCAGTCTGAATATATTTTTGGTGTTGGAATTGAGTGTCAAATAAATGATTTAAGGCATTATTGGGAATCGCAGGATGTCTGATCCTTTAATAAATCAAAATTCTAACCGACACGTTTATCAGGATTCTTGCAGCGACTATACATTATTGACCCCAATCAAATTAAATGACCGCCCCAAGCTAAATTCTTACCACCCTCGGAGCTCACCCTAAGCTACTTTTCATCACCCCTAGCAAGATCGGTTTATTGATTGGGGCTGTGACGCAGGGTTTAAAAATGATTACATGTAAGGCAAAACGTTAAACTTTATTGGATATGAGATACCATGCAAGTCCATTATTCTATTATAACACAATGGAGATATATCCTAAACAAATTTAATGAACTGTTCTTTTCCACTAATAACATTTACTTACGTACATATGCAACTTAATAAACAAAGGAGTCTTAATATGCAACATTCACTACGTTAACGATAGCATGCTAACAATGTTAGCCTAACATTCTTTTTATCGCATGAAAGGAAAGGAAAGGTATGCACTTATGATGGAACAGTCATGAATAGCCATAGGCTAATCCGCGGACTATGGCTCCATCTAGTGTTTCGTCAGGTACCAACTGACTACCCAATTTCCCTCACATGGCATGGGTTGACCCGACGGACTCACAGCCTAACGATTGTAAAATCACACAATTGATGTTAACTAGCCTTCAATACTTCAGAGCAGTATTGTTGTTTTTTTGGCGCGACTGGATATTGAACTCAGATTGCACGGTATCTAGTATTGAAAGCTGTGACACTTAACCGCTCGGCCATTCATCCGTAAAAGTTCTTAATAAAAAATAAAACAAGCATTGGCGCACACAGCTAGGGGGAGGAGGGTGGTGAACGAAAAAGAATAAAATATCGACAATTTTACTTACTTTTTTATAGTATAGATTTATAAAAGTAGTAGTTAGTTCGAGAGCTTTTGCGCTTTCCTGACTTTATATCGTGAACGAATAAATGGAGAGCGTGTCGTCGTTGCAATAACTGGTAAAGAACACATTCGGACGATCCCCTTTTTATACCCAAAAGTCAAGAGCATCCGGGAAATAACTAAGAGGTCATCTCAAAACTTTGTGTAATTTAGACTATGGACCCATAAAATAAATAAAAAAAAAGAACTTAAACCGAATGTAAAAATACATCATTTTTGAAATCAAGAAAACAAAATTAAGAAAATTGTGACATTTGAAATGAACCAAACAGATTATTGATGATGTAACTTTCTACCAATTAAATAGACAAACTTTTGAGATGATCTCTAAACCGAATGTAAAAATACAACAACCTTTCTACTCGAGAGGTAAATCACTCTATGAAAAGACGCATACGTGCTGTTTAAACAATAAGATTTCTTTGATATTTCCGAGAGAAAAATAGGAATTCTTGTGAATGCGTACGTGATTTCTTCACAGGAATTCACCCATCGTTTCTACCCAGGTTGCATAATTTGCTAAATTCCTAAATAAAAATAAATAAATAAAGCAAACAAGTAAATCAATAAGCCAATAAATCAAAAAGCCGATAAATCAATAAATCAATAAATTACAATGACTCGCAATAAAGTTGTAGTTGGTTTTATACCAATCCTTGGCAGTGGGATAAATAGGGTTTTGACACATCTTCAAGATCATATTATTTTTATAGTTGACTAATAATTTTCAATGTTCTATACATCCTACTTCATCATCTAGAAAAATCCATCTGGGGGTTGATCCGACTTCAAAAAAAGGTCCAGATAACGATCCGGTCAAAAAAAAACTATGACCCGACTTGAAAAGAGGTTTTATAATAAAAATCTAGACGAAAAATTATTCTTTTAAATGGCTGAATCTAGACCAAAAAAGGGTTATTCCGGATGACTGTGTGAGGACTATTTTAGCTAGAAAGAGCTGAAAAAGTATCGAATATATTCTGGTGCAATAAAATTGTTTGCGTTGTTTGCTGCTATTACACAATTCAATAAATATTTGATAAACATATTTATTTTTTGTATTGGCGATCATATCAACATTTCAACATCGAGACTTGGTTTTTCGAGATATTCTTTCGTGTAATGTGGCCTGAAGATCTATCTATAGGTAGATTTTGTTTCAGATTTGGTCTATATGAAGCGTTCAAAGGAACATGTGAAAGACTTTGGTCTATACATTTTTTTCTTTTTTTTTTTTTTACGCAGAATATTTTCAGCGGGAAGTACTGGCACTATAAAATATAGAATTTTATGGCTGAGAGACAAGTACTAATTGCTAAACATACATTACTCACACTGTCATTGGTCACGTCGCTAATCATACGATTGAAAACTAGGTATTTGAAAGAAATCTAAGTTCGATTTTTACGCACGAATTTCCTTAGCCATTTCTTAGATTGAGAGCTGTAATGGTGTAATGGGCATCAATCATAATTTCTCTTGTGACAATATTTCGGGTAGAAAATAAAGATTGGTCATTTAGCTACTAGACAAGGAAATAACTGTAACAAACTAACCAACCGTGGAATCATGGTTTTTTATGATTGATTTTTGATTTTTGATTTACTGATAATTTTTGGAAAAATTTCCTATCTCCAACTCTATTTGAATCATCTTACCGGCCTACAAATCGCCATAGTGATAGAATATTTATCATTTAAATATATTCTAACAAAAAAAGTAATCAATTCTGACCAGATATAATTATGATAAGGCCGAATTCCCTATTTCTGGACCCAAATTGGGCCTAAAATAGCGTATTTCTGTAAAAATCGATATTAAGAAGCTAAAAAGTCATTTATGTATGATGAAATTTAATTCTTATGATGGTTTGAGATAAATGTGACATATCTGCCAATGGCCATTTAGAGCCTAATAACTCAATTTTGGGCACAAAAATAGATCTAAATAGCATAATTTAATAAAAAAATCGATATTTAAATGCTGAAAGCCAATTATGTAACGTGCAATTAAATTTTTATAATAGTTTGAGATGTATGGAAACATATATATGCAATAGTTGTTTGCCAATGTCTATTCCAGGGCCCAATCCCCATTTTCGGCCATGATTGGGTCTAAATAACCATATTTAAAAAAAAGCGATACCATAATTTTCTACCTTTTATAAAGGGCACTCATTACAAAAAAACGGGTGGCTTCGCCAGGGCTTAACTTCTTTTGGATTTGTCATGTTAATTTGACGAGATCATTTACATGGCTATGCTTTTTACGTCCTTTTTAATGATCTTTTTCCTGGCACTCATTTAAATTTCTACCTTTCAAGAAGTTATCTCATTTGAGCCAGGGCGCAATTTCAAATACTTATCGTATCTAATAGGTGAAAATTCTTTTATATTTTAAATCCTCATTATAATTTGAGACATTTAAGACATATATGAGTATGGTAGACATTTATCAATGATCATATAGCGCCTTAACTTCTCGTTGTGTGGCCCACATTTGTCCAAATTGCGTTTTTTCAGAATATCATTATCTGACAGCTGAAAAGTCATAGTAGTGTGATTTTACCCCATCTGGACCACTTTTTTGAGGCATGAAACTTGCTCCCCCCCAAACATGAGAACCAAGACTGGAAAGGGGTCTAGGCTAGGAAAAGGGTTAAGGGAAGGATAGTAGAAGATATTTTAAAGTA
>JAUKPT010006096.1:0-10029 GCA_032273505.1 Nanomia bijuga | reverse complement strand
ACGATGGAGAGATGTTATGCTCCTCCTTATGTTGAAAAATTGCGGAATTTTTGTCAGAGTTGAGGTGTTCATAGGTTTGGGTCTCATGTCGTACTTTGCTCATACCTATGTAGTCATAACCATCTGTTTGTCTACCAGGAATCTTGAAACCATGAATTAAATTCGATTTATGTCTATCATTAATTTCGTCTTTTATTCTGAAAAATGACCCTAATTTTTTGCCTTTGTATACAAATCGAGGTAAAATATCATGCGGGAGAATTCTATATATCTATCCGTATGTAAGTGTTTGTTCACCCGAATGATGAATTGTTGGGTACTTTCTCCAATGTAGCAAATTCCACAATTTGCGCATTTAAATTGATACATACGAGCACATATCGTCTGTAATATTGTCTTTTACCGATAAATATTCTCCATTTTTTTTGGATGTAAACAAAAGTCTAACCTTTGTGTCTGCATAATTCTTACTTATGATACCCAAGAGAAATAGTAAACACACATATGTACTGCCTTAGTAAGTAATATTCTAATCTATGCAAAATATTGACATTTAGAAATTAGAAATGAAGCGTTTAGTCGGTATTTAGTGGAAAAAGAAACTGACTATATTTTCCCTATTTTTCCCTGAAACTTTTTAATTTTTCGCATGAGACCCCTAACCGGTCATAAGATCATGTGTGTGAAAAAAAGTTTATACCTTGCGCCGTTGTTGAGATATTGACCCATCCGCTGTAACATATCAGGCCGTATCCTTTAGCTGGCCGTGGTTGGTCAAAACACAAGGAAGCACAATATCATTACTGAAAAGGCAATCCGTCGATAGACGGTCGTTAGTTTTTACCCTACTGATGTTGAAGAACCTATCTTTTCTGTTTTGTACATTTTCGATTGGAGAGGTAGAAGAGAAAGACTGGGTTCATGGCAAATCGTACCGGCGTCAAGGATCATCATAAAAGATTGAACTATTGATTGGTTACAGTGGCGGACCTAACCTTATTTCTGAGTGTCTTCGAAATTGATACTTACCTAATGCTGTGAGAGATTTTGAATATTAAAGCACTGAAAACGCATGGAAGCGAATATGTCAGGAATGTTTGCCCTCCTCTAGAACCTTATTTAACAATTTTATAGGGCCGACTCAAGGGTATATCCGCCACTGGTTCAAACTGGTTGAAACCGGTTGAAACTGGTTCAAACCATACATAATCAGAAAACACGAGTGTCTTCATGAAGACACTGGAGACACTCCACATCTGCCACTGAAAGGTTAAATATTACATCATCATGATAATGTTTTGATACCCGAATGTAATTTAAATAGATATACAAGGCGAATGAAATATAACGTATATTAAGGCTGCATCTCACTTCCCTACTTAATCTTTTTTCTTCTTGTAACTTTCAAATAACTATTTCTGTAAAATTATCTTGAATTCTACTGGTCGTTCATACTTTTAAACGATCTCTTTTTTTTTCGCATTCTCATCGTTAAATTTTCTGTTTTTTGTGCGTCGGCGAGATACGATTTTTTATAGGGTTCTGGTAGAACCTGGACTTTGGACGCTTGGACTGAAATTGAGAAAAACTGGACCTTATATCATTATAACCTGGACGATTTCCTTATTCTCTGGACTATTGATTGGATGATTTATGTAAAAATGGCAAAATCTGGATGACCTGTTTGGACTTTTTTTCGAAAATAGAGTAAAAACTGGACGAAAATTCTAGGATGAAAAAAATGTCGAATAAAGGCGTACTTTTATGATAAGGAGCTAGTTATAACTATAAAGAATATGATTTTAACAATTTTTCGAATAAATTCTCTATTTTGCTCTTTCGTAACGAAAACTCTATCAACATAAAAAAATCTTATGCTACTTTTAACATTTTGTCGAATACTGTTATATATCTTTGTTATCAATAATGTGAATTTTTCTGTATTCTTCATTTTGTTCTTCTGTAACGAAAACTCTATCAACAGAAGAATTTTTGTGCGTTTTGCTTCGTTTACATAATAAGTTGAAATGAATTGAGATAAAAGGTTTATTTTGATAGAATAAAATCATTGAAATATATTCTGTTTTCGTTTTTACTGGTAGAATGAAGTCATAAAAATGTTTTCAAATCGCGCCACTTTTTTCGACCAATCAGATTTGGATGGAAAGCGAAATTTAATGAGATGCAAATTTATAACTTGAAACTAAAATCTAAATAAGCATGTTTCGTAAAGACGTTTATCATTTGGTACATTACTTGCGAGTTGATAGGCTGTATTTATTTTCGCGTGCACAGTTTAGATGTTGAATGAATTTATAGATTAGTATCTTTTGGTAAAAAATACGGTAAAATGGTTAAAAGTAGGTAAAGAAAAGTTGATTATATAACTGGATTTATTAAGTTGATATCAAAATATGGACACAGATTCAGAAGAAGAACTGTTTCAAACAATACCATCGACTCCAAAAGAAAAAACGCTAAAAATATGTTATTTCCGTGAGGATCCACTTTTACCAGTTTATGAAACTGGAAAAGCAAAGCCATATCCCACACGAGTTTTTGCCGAATATGTTGTAAATGGTGACATACACGGCGACCTTATTTCAAAATTAGTACCACATCAACCGACAGACAACTTGACTTTTTTCATTGGTCTAGATTATCTGGACCATTGGAAAGACATTTTGTGTGATAATCTAGGCGTCTGGGCAGCTAATGGGACCAAATCGTTATATTATTCATCCAGGTTGAATCGTAACGGAAAAATTACACTAATAGCTTCAAAGGAGGAGGATGCCTGTATTAAATGCACGCGTTATCTCTTCGCATATCCATCATGCAAACAATTCAAAAGAATTGTTATAAAAATTGCATCAAAAAATACCAATTCAGTTGTAGTTGATGATTGGACAAATCTTTCTCCTATTTTATTACAGTATTATTTTGAAGGAGAAAAGGAAACTATTGTCGTTCCCAATCATGGGAACTCAAAGAAATCGGTTCCATTTTTTCGTACAAAGGAAAGTACTAAAATCGCTATCAAGAAAAAAATCGACCCACTTGCGTCTACCGATATATGTCGTACGAAACGGCTATTTGGTGACATGGTACACGAAAAAGGCGGCGTCGAGAAAATAAGAAGTCCTGCCGATATACCGCGTGATCGTACACAAATACGTAATTTTCATAAAGCAAAAAACGCCAAGGAGGACGACTTGACAACTATCATTTTCAAATGTAAAAAAGAGACAAAATCCAATAACCCGTTTATAAGGGAGGTGATAGCTGCTCCCGAACTTGAAGTTTTCTTAACGACAGATCAGCAATTAAATGATATACATCGTTTTTGCTGTAACGAAGTCAACGCTGGAATTCTCGGAGTGGACATGACTTTTAACATTGGCGAATATTATGTTACCGTTACTGTGTATAGACACAAAATGTTGCTAACCGATAAAGATGTTGAGCCTTGTATGATTGGTCCGGTGCTCATTCATCAGAGTAAATCTTTAGAATCTTACTACGTTCTTCCTTCACTTATGGTTAAATATTGTCAAAAGTTAAAGTCGTTACAAGCAATGGGAACAGACGGGGAAGTTGCTTTGATAAATGCAATGAAATCTGTTTTTACTACTACACTTCACTTGCAATGTGATTTACACATGCGAGAAAACATTGAAATACAAATGAAAAATTATCAGTTAGACAATTTTCTTGCGATGAAGCTTACATTTAATATATTTGGTAGACAGATAGGAAATTCTAAAATTAAGGGGTTAGTAGACTGTAAAGACGAAGAAGATTTTAATAATTTTCTCGAAAAGTCTATTAAAGAATGGCAAGACTATGGTGTACCATTACAGTTCATAGATTACTTCCGCGAAAAGGCCAAGTTGATTCGAGCCACTATGACTGCAGATGTGCGAATGAAGGCAGGACTTGGAAATCCCCCAGAACTCTATCGACAGCAAGCAAACGAGAGTATAAATAATATGATTAAAAAAGAACTAAGTAAAAAAATGGGTATTGTCCAATTTATTAATCATTTGAAAAGTCTTATTGATCAACAACAAGAGGAAGTAAAATTTTCGATTTTCGGTCGTGGTGTTTACAGACTTAAGCCAGAATACCGGAATTTGTATGGAGTGGATGAAGGGTTGTGGTATCAGAAAACAGAAGCCCAAAAAGTTCATTGCATTGAGAAATTCAACAAAGGAATTCTAAAAGACAGAACCTTGCCATTGAACTCTTTACCAAACTCAACTTCTAGTACCAAAAGTAACGAGGTTGATGAAAACAACATCAGACCTGATGAACAGTTATCTTCTCAAAACAATCTTGAGCTGGATAATGTCTCTTCCAACAAAGAAAATCTCTCCAATGATCAAAATTCATCAATGTTTTCGAACTTTCCTCCTATCAGAGCTGTTCCAAACGAAATTTTAAAATCAATATATAAGAAAGCAACTGATCTTCAAAAGAAAGGTTCAATTGTTCGTGCACCAACACCAGCTGAAATCTATTCTGTAAAAAGTAACTCTAATCCACTGCATCCGCATCAAGTAACAAAAAACAGTTCTAGAATAGCATGTGATGGCAACTGTGAAGGTTACAGAGCCTTTGCCTTGTGTGGTCATACATTAGCAGTTGCAAAACACACTGATTCAGTAAATGAGTACATTACATGTCATAACCTCAAGCAACCGAAATCAAATTTACTTAAGTTATCAACTACTGGTTTGCAAAAATCAAGAGGCAAGAAAATTACTAAGTCAACCCTTAAGCGGAAGTTTGGACCAAAAAAAACAGCTGATCAAAAACTTGTTACTGAAATTGTTCCCCCATCATCAACATCTCATGTGCCATCACCTCCGCCATTCTTTGAATCCAGTTTCAATGATTCTATTCCTCCACCACCAAAATCTGTTAAAAAATCGCCAAGTAACACTTACATAACATGTGTTCCATCTAAAGCTGAAAAGAACAAGATAAGACAAGCTCTTATAATACCAGCCCAACCTGTAGTTCAAATTGGCCACCCGCTTGGAATTATGCCACCTCAACCTGAGCCCCAGAACCATCCTTATGAACTTATTCTTCGTAAAGGTCGCATTACAAAATGCAATGGATGTCATAATGTGTTTGACAAAAATGACCCAGAGTTGTATGTTTTAGGGCGGACAGAATTTGAATGGTTCCCGAAAGTTGAAACGAATACGAAATATTACAAATTAGGATCAGCAAAAAATTTCTATTATTGCCTAAAAAAATGTTGTATACTTTTACGGCGACCTTTCTTATCAAATGAACTGAAGATAGTGTATACAAGTTTAGAATCTGTACCAGAATCTGTAAAAAAAGAAATCAAGGAACAATTTGACATCGATCAGCTTGTTTACAACTGGATGTTCTAGAATATCGTTACTTTATACCACTTACTGACATTTGTTTGGATTTTCTTTTTTAGTTTCGTTCAACAAAGAATATAACATGAATGTTCCATTCAGCCTTTTCAAGAAATTATCAAAACATACATAGATGTTATAATCTAATTCAAATTTTGTGAAATTAACAATTAAGGGCTGTTTTATACGTTCACTCTAATATTATTCAAATGAATGAACTTTTTCTATATTTTTTTAACATATTCATTTTAATTGAATTTAAATTTATGTATAAAGCAGCCCTAAGGAAACCTGATAAATAGATCATTCATGATATATACTTTATATTTTTGTTTATTTAAAGGAATGGCTTATCTCTTTATTTGAAAAAAACAGTATACATTTCAAGCATAATAAAAGTGAAGCCTAAGTTTACTTTGATTGAGAGAACTTAAAATGTAAAAAATGTATTTAGACAATCCATGTATTTTCTATTCTGATGTTTAAACGAATATTTCAAAAGTTTATAATTTGTTCTAGCTTTTCACGGAGTGTGCAATAAACCCCCATCTCCACCTGAACTTAGTAACGTAGCTAAAAAATCAAAGTTGACATTCAAAACTCATTTTCCGAGATAATTAGATAACTAAGAAAAATGGTTTACCCCTTTAGCTTAAAAATTACGCATTCAAAAGCGGATTACCGAGCCTTCTCTGCCTTCTCTGTGATTTTTTATTGCCTAAGAGTTTTTTTATTGCTTTTGTCGAACTGAAGTCGCACTTTATAGTTTTTACAATTCAAACTTGAATTCTGAAGAGTTTTTTAAAACTTAGCTCTAAAATTCTGCGAACTAGAAAAATTGAGTTTTTTATCTTAAATTTTTTGGCCATATCATAGTAAATGCCAGTGAATGGAAAAAACGATCAGTGGTTAATGTTTTGAAAGCTCTCTTTTTGGATCTTTTTATGTATTATTTATAATTTCTGTATACAATTAGTGTCTGTGAGACTATCTAGTAAAAATTTTCCAGAAAGAAAGAAAAAAAAATTATATCGATATCTTGATACACTGGTGTGAACTATATAATATAGCCTTTTTTAACATTTTTTAGTATTCCCTTTTCTTAAAGAATGTTGTTAATATTTTATAAAGGAGCATAATAATTTTGTTTTTAGTATTTTCATATCTTCATGAAATTTTGTTACAATTTTTAGTAGTATGAAAAAAAAATGTAAAAACCAAGGTTTTATTTTCTTTGGACTAAATTTGTGAAAATCTGGACGGTTTTCATAGAAACTCTGGACGAAGTGTGGAAAAAACCTGGACGATGTATTGGACTATTATTCCGCACCGGCAAAATATGGATGTTGGCCCTAACTCATCCAGGTTTTACCGATTCTGGAATATTCGTCCAATCTTACGTCCAGGTTTTTTCGACTTCGTCCAGGATTTCTATGAAAATCGACCAGGTTTTCTCAAATTTAGTCCAATCGTCCAGCGTCCAGGTTATACCAGAACCCATGAAAAACAGTTTTGTGCATTTCATAAGACGAGGATACACGACTATTTTTCCTATCAATATAAAATATCGAAAAGCAGGGATAAAAAACCCATGTGCTATACACGTGAAGAATTGCTATCAGTAAAAAAAAATCAAAAAATAATTCATAATAATTCTATTACACAAGAAAAACACAATTTTGAATCCATCTAAAAATGTTTTAATTGTTGAAATGCAATCGATTAGTAAAAAATAATTGTATTATTGAAAAATTATGTGTACATTATGTCGACTTTTCTTTCGCGAAAGAAAAATCGAGGTGTTTCGATTTAAAAAAATACTCGTGTATCCCCTTCTATATAAAAGGAAAAGAAAGCTTCCAGAAATATCGTGCAAAGGTGACGAGTCCAAATCCAATCTCAAAAACGTGTAGTTATTTTCTTTAAGAACCTTAGAACTTTATAGACCAATATCTTTACTTCCTAACAAAAACAAGATACTAGAAAAAGTCATGATTAATCGTGTTTTGACTTCATTGAGAGAAATTATAGTTTTTACAACCTTCAACTAATCTTTCCCTGATCTGCATCACAAAAACTATTAGACAAGCACTAGACGATAAGAAATTTGCATACGGGGTCTTTGTAAGTTTCAGAAGGCGTTACTAAGAAGCTCTCTCTCATCATGGCATATTGGTCTTGCTAACAAGTGGCTAACTTCATACACATCAAATAGATTACATTCAGTCTTAATTTTAAGGTTAAGATAATTTCTAGTAATAAGAAAATTCTACACGGGGTTCCCAAAGGATCTGTTATAGGCCCACTTCTATTTCTTCATTACATCAATGATCTTCATCGCGCAGTATATTACAGTTATCAGATATCATTAATTGCTCTGAAACTCAAAATCATTTTTAAAAAACAAATACAGAGAATTAATTTTTTAATCCAAAATAAATGATGAATGGAAGATTAATGGTATTAGATACAACTATCATGCTTGACCTTCACAAAAACACCACTGACGTACCATGAACAAAGCTAAAAAAAAAAGCCTATTGAAATGCTCCTAATCGCTTGGTGCCCGAAATCCCAGTCTCTTCGGGGGAAAAGCGACAACGCTATTTCAAAGGGACCGAGCGCAGCGAGGTCCATTTTAAATAACGAAGGTCGCTTTTTCGCAGAAGAGACTAGGAATGCTTGGTACTAAGCGATTTAGTACCTGGACAACAAAACATAAAGCAGACGTTTTTGCTCATTATTTTTTTAGGATTGGGTATTTTTTTTCCCTTGAAAAACATTTTTCTTAAGGGGCGACGACGTCAAATAAAAAAGAATTGAAAGCGCATTACAATGTCTTCGAACTTGTAAACAAAAAGAAATAAACAATATTTTATGTGATTCTCTTTTAATAAAATAATTTATGTTTTTATTTATGATAACTAAATAGTAATATTTTTTACAAATGATAGTGAACCATTTCTAGCTATAAACAAAAAGCAATAGGAAAAAGCAATCCTGTTTTCAAAGACAAAATGAAAATCCGACCTCTTGTTTTGATTTTGTTTGCAAAAAGAAGACATGATATCAAAAGAAACCAATACAAGGCGAGAAAAGCCGGTCCGAAGTCCATAGTAAAACTCGGCCGGGTATTAATGAAGAATAGACAATGTACAGGAAGACCTCTTTTCATTCCACCTGGCTTATAGCTCTCAAGTTCGGGCCCGAGCTAAGACCGTCCATTCTGAACTGAAAGAATATTCAAGTTACTTAATAAAGCCCTCAGAATAAGTGAATCTGCTGATTTTCATCCTGATGCTAACCACGGCCCACTGAATAACACGGCCTGACATGTTACAGCTGATGGCTTAAAATCTCAACAAGGGCGCAATATAACGTCTAACTCTACATACATGATAATGAGACCGGTAGGGGCAGGATGCCTTAAAATAATGTTCCTGCTAAGATTGTGATTGTGATTGTCAACCCTGGTCAGCATTTGTAACGCAATGAACATATTGAATCTCGATGTATATTTTCATTTCGCGTTTTCCGGATATATGTCATGTAAACAAGTTAGCGTACTGTACGGACGTGTTTTTGTTAACTGAGATAGAATTAAATAAATCTAAACAGATATTATATTCATCATGCCGGAAATCGCCTGAAAGTTACATCATTATGTGACAGGGAAGAAGAAGAGTTAAGGGACGAAGTTTCCAGTTGGAAATGGTATTTTTCACCGAATGGTGATGGTTTTTGAGAAAATATAATATTGTTATATTTATTTATATACGACGACATTTTATCTCTTCGAGTTCTCTACGTAAGGAATTCAGCTAATCGGAATTCGAGGAATTTGGTAATAATTTTGATTTGATTAACGGCACGTGAAAATGGTTGTTGGTACGTGCACTCAATGTAAGAGAAAATCGACTGCAAAGCGTATTATAGATGATAAAGGATTATGCAATGATTGTAATAAGAAAGTATCGTGTAATGCTATATTAGCCGAACTTGATTTGAATAATGATGGAACCGTCGGCAATTTGACGACAATTGATTTCATGAGATGTATCCAATCGGTCGTACAAACTTCGTACGAAGAATTGAATAAACGTGTAGTAGATCTCGAAAATAAACTTATTAATGCTAATAAAGAGAGAGAGAAGTGTCTAAAGAAGTGTGAAGCTTTGGAGAAAGACGTGAACGTTTTACGGGAAGACGTTGAGAGACTGGAGGAGGAAATCAACGATCAAAGTAAGATACTCACCGCGCAACAAAGATTTCTCGAGGATGTCGATACCGACAAAAGACAGAAGCATCTCATCGTACTTGGTCTCGCGGAAAACAATAACGTAGATGACAAAGACGAATTCTTGAAAATAATAGAGAGGATTGGTGTACCAGAAGAACATTTAATAATCACCAATGTTTTACGTCTCGGACGAATCGATGAGCAAAACGAACAGAAGAAACGTCCACTAAAAGTGTCTTTCAAGAAAAGAACTATGCGTGATGAAGTACTGAAAAACGCAAGGAAGTTAAAGGACGAAGGAGGAAATAGTCCATATAAAAAGGTGTTCCTGAAAAGAGATACACATCCTGATATTCGAAAAGAAGAAAAAAGATTGTATGATGT
>JAUKPT010006095.1:0-10030 GCA_032273505.1 Nanomia bijuga | reverse complement strand
ATGGGGGACGCGGATGGTAGAGGCGAGTGTCATTAAAAATGATGCAATAAAATGCACTCGACTCGGGCTCTTAGCGAAGGCACAATAACTATCGTTAGGCAATGCCGACGGGTCGACTCATGCCATGTGAGGGAAATTGGGTAGTCAGTTGGTACCTGACGAAAGAAAACTAGATGGGACTTAAGTCATGGCCTCGATTAGCCCGATAGCGGCTTTGCAAGACTTTTCCATTCTAATTGCATACCTTACCATACCTTACCTTATTCAACTTATTGACCCCACAGTGATTCGTGCTGGTCTTCGAAATTAAAAATCCACCCAATCATTTAGGTAATTTGATTGACATAATTTTATCAATGAGCGTATCCTCAATTCGAAATCAGGCATCACGATTTGTTACCCATTCACTCTTTCATATATTACCCTTTTCTAATCTATAAGAGGCATCTACGACTAATTTGTCAAAACGTTTAACTGTCTGGCAAAGATATTAATGTGTTATGGCATCGAACAGCATTTAGTTTGGGTTAATCGTACTTACGTGATGACGTGCCTTGAAGTTATTAAGTTGACCATTCATCGTTTAATTGATTGTAAGTGGGTTTCTTTGTTTTGAGTGATTAAGACTAATTACGAGCAGCATTTTTCCGCTAAGTGACCCATGTTATTTGTGTGTTACAGGAATTTCATTATGGCTGTTCCAATAAGAAAAACAATACCTAAGTACATGGGCGTAATTCAGAGTAGTTAAGGATGTAACTAGAGAATGTGGTCAACTGTAAAATTGTATTGGTAAGATGCGTCTGAAAGACTGACTGATTGAATATGACCAAATCTTGTTAAATAGACCTGATCAATATTTCCCTATTTTTGAAAAATCGGGGTTGGTGTAAGGCCCACCCAGAATTTTACTCGTATCAACCTTTTCCTCTATCCAATGGTGAAACAATCGTGGTAAAAACGATTTGTTATATGTACGTCACTACCTCTATCTAACTCTAACTGAGTATGGTTGTGCAAATGCTATTAGTGATACATTTTACCTTTAAAACCAAAATGATCGGTTGAAATACTTTTTCGATCTAATTTTCGGATGGTGTCGAAGTTTTGAGCAAGTAGCGAAATAAAGATAAACTTTCGGAATCCCAACCGAAAAGGGGTTAAAATTTTATGGGTGTCAATACTACCAGTCCATCTCCATTTTGTTGAGTATTTTGCTGAAGGGTGACAATGCCAAGGGCGGGATAACAGCTTGGCCCCCGTTTTTTCCAGAGACAGAAATGAAAGAGTCGCTCAGTCCCGCATAACTACCCCTTTGAAAACCTTTGCATTGTAAAATCCATCGATATAAAAAACTGAAAAGATCGGTGCGTATTGCTTTTGGCCGAACTTTAATTGAAGCGCACTCTTTGCTGCTGTTGGTGCAAGTTTGTAGATAGCAAATAATTAAAAGGAAGCTTTCGCGAGAGGTTTGACTTCAGCTCAAATGTAGACATCTTTCTTCTCAGAGTGAAAATATTGCACTATTTTTTCGCGAAAGACGTTCAAATGTCCAATTTTTGAATGTATATTTCAAATTTATAAACATTAAGTGATTTAAACAAAATGAAGAGAAATGAAAAATAATTTTCGCAGAAAAATTAAACATTCCTAAACCGAACTACCAATATAACTAATTTATCTTAATTGCTTCTTGCCAAGAAAACTAGCCTGCAATTTAATTAGATTACAACATACTTCGACTAGAGACTGAATGAAAAACATACTTCTATAGAAAGTAAGGAGCAATATCTGATATTATGGTCTAACATTACCTTTAATATTGTGTATTTGCTTCAAAGGAAAAAAACCTTCTGTTAGAGTAAGGTACAATATCTCTGCAATGAGCTTGCTGTATTGATAGCGTACTGTCTCAATATAATATCTTGTTTGAAAAGCCGTGTTGACATTGTGACGGCTTCTGTCTGAGAAGATGTAGTAATTAGTGATTTCGGATTACTTTGATTGATGTGTGTTTATTAAAGATTTAAGATTAAAAAGATATGATGTTTTATTTCATAATAAGGAGACAAATTGTTCTCTCATTTTAACATTGATATTTCATCGTCATTTTGTCATTCCAATGCCTAATTTTAACCAAATAAAATTGATCGTTCTTAGATTTCATTTACTGTATATTTATTCATGTATTTATTCTATTTATTCAATCTGTCTATGTATTTATTTCTATTTTCTTTTTATCATTTATTCATTTATTTATCATGTCTGGATTTAAGTGCCAATGCGGAGTCATCCATTCAATCTAGCTGATCGGTTTCAAAAATAAGAATAATCTTTTAAATACCCCAACAGTAAATCTATGAGAATGAATCGATAAAAACTTGCTTTGTCTCTTCTCTTCTTTTGCCTCGGTTTTTGGTCAAATATACTTAGAGTAATTTATATTGACGCCTCCTCCTCGTCTGAGATCGCGCCAAAGATAATCGTTGTAATAAATATATTTTTAAACGATTTTTTGTATTCTTTGACAAAACATCTGACCACTATTTGGGAGGTCCTTAATTTAATTTTTGGTTTCCAATCCAAATACCACAACGAACGTGAAAGTCTGTTATGAATGACAACACTGACATCTGACGCGTGACACATGGAACAAAATAACGCAGAATGCCAAGAATTCGCGTGACAAGGGCGCTTACACCGCACAGTACAATGGCAAAAAATATCGTGGACAACCCACGTGGCTGAAATTTCGGGAATAGATTTTTTATTCTGATTAGGCGTGAGGGGTTAAAATAGAGTTTAGAGCTAGACAAATTTAGTTAGCAAGAATAAGTTTTGGTTATGCATCATAGTTACTAGAACTATTCTGACAAGTTGTCTGTTTATACCGGATGGCAGCGATGGAAAAAGGAGAAAAGAGGGAAAAGGGGGAAAGGGGAGGAATTTGATCATTTTCGTAGGAGATGTCAACGATATCATCTGTTCAAATATAGACTCAAATGGCTCTAAGATGGAAAATATATACTGGAAAGCCAAATATTTAGGCTAGGGGGTGGTGGTGGGAAATATTTTCTACCTCATACTCAATTTTTACTTTTTCTCATTATTTTGTTTTGAAGGATTGTACTCCAGAGGGTTAAGGGGTTAAGACTCGACGAAGACCTTTACTAATACGTCATCCCTTAACGTCTCGCTTTTCCTTTTCTTATTCCAAATATCAGTTCATTCTCTCTGCATATGCGTGTTAGAAAACCGATGATGATTCCCATAGCACATCGCGTGAATTGGGTACTGGTCATACATTAGATATACGTTCGTACTTTTTTGTCCATCGTATCATTCAAGACCCTCCTTCATACCTCCTCTCCTGATAACAACACAATGAAGAGAGGGAGGAGGGGGTCGAACGTTAATCAATTAACATTCCGTAGCTTCGCACGCAACCATGGTTCAAGTTATCAAACATTCGCCAAACGAACACATTTTTTGACTTGTGACTTGTGCACGATATGTTTTGGCAGAGTGACTAAATTCCATAACGAAATATTTGTTGGAGAAAGTATACCAGGCGTGTCAGTGTAACACACTTCTTTCTTACTGGTATAGAGTATCAACATAAGCGTAAATAGAAAAAATCGTTTAGGAGGGGGGGAGGTTGTAAATGCCACTTTACTGACCATGTACTTATATACCGACTGAATAAGAAACTGTCGTACCGAGCAATAAAAATTGTTTAGTCGGCAATAAATAATTTGAACTTCAAAGTGAAATTAATTGGATGAATTGGTCGTTTTTAAGGATCCTAAGCAGTAAATATGTTCATTTTGTTGGTAGTGTGTTTGTTAATGAAAAATATAAACCTGATTTACACTGAAAAATGGTGCTGCAAAATGATTTACCGACAGATTTTTAAAACCAAGAGAGGGGTGTAATACCCCCTACTTCACCCCGGTAGGTTCGCCACTGAGTATCGCAACACCCTATCATTATACATACGTGGCTGGGCCGACGATTGCCGGATAACTCTGCTACAAACAAATCTTACGCTCAAATCGCTACACGCTCCATCATGGTTCAAGTTTATCAAACTTTTCATAAAAACACAATTTCTTGGATTTATGATTTATGTCACGATATGTTTTCTCATAGTGAATAAAATCAATGACAAAGTATCGATCTATCAAAGAAACATTTGCAGGTTATCATTACAAGTAAATACTTAGATTAATTGAAGCAAGAAAAATGAGAGAATCAAACAACACCAAGAAGTTGAAAACATTCACCATCTATTTCAATATCAGGGGGAGAGGGAGGCTTCGTGTGGAGCAAATTATTATTTCCCCTCAAATGCGTTTAACTGCCAAAAACACACACCAACATCAACACAGAAATCTTGTATTCAAAACATTGAGTGACCAAATGCATGTGTTTGCACGCTAAAATTGTTTATTCAATGGGTTTATCATTGGATTATGCGATTTTTATTTTTCAGTTTTTGTTTGGAAAGCTGTTTACTTTAGGATAAATTTCTATCCATCGAATATTATGTGACTTTTATCGGAATTTTCGTCAGGTAACTTTAGGCAATCAAAACCTTTCCAGGGATAAGAACTCGTTATTTATTAATACAAAAACATTTTTATTTGTTTAAGCATGAGTTAACCCTATCTTACCTGGGAAGATGCTCCTGGAGCACCCCCTCGTTATTACTGAACAAATGCTTCTGAAACGAGGTGGAAAAAAAGCAAATTTCTAGGAAGTTTAGGCAAAGTCTTTTGCCATCCTCCTGAGCTCCTCCTACACCCCCGAAATTATTACATAGACGGACCACAATTTTTTAGTATTTAAATATTTTATCTCCATACACGCGAATTTTCGTCAAAAACCTCTAAAAAAGCCTGGGTCAGATATGGTTAAAGTATATCCATGCCAATTCTCAAGCATTAGATGTAAGAGGATGACATAAAAATAATGCATCAAAATATAGCCTCATCCAAAGAAAAAAAGCCGAGTGCAGGCCCATTATGTTTGGATCGTAGTTTCTGATTATATTGTATTGTATTACATTTCCTTGCAAAATATAGCCAACGAAAATTGTATGAAAGAAATATCGCACTATACGGTACATTTTAACGCCATTGTCAGATTTTTATTCTAATTTGAAAAATAAGGATTGTCAACAATCTGCACTTAGACCAACACTCGAATTTCCTTTGTAGACTTCCACTTCAAACCTATTATAATAAATCTATTTTCCGAAAGATATTGTTAGATAAATACCTAAAATTATTTTTTTTCATCTATTCTTATTTACCCAGCGCACATTCCAAGTAGAGGCAATTTACTAAGCACTTCTACTTGAGCTAAAATCACTAGACAACACACACAATATTTAACACTGAACAGAAGTGGAACTTTTAAGCTAAAGAAGCCGGGACAGCTACATAGTGGGTAACCCTAGGCTAACCCTACTTAATTTCAATCATTAATCACGCCACTGCAAAAAATTCATATTTAATTCAAAGTTTTTGGAAGCAACTGGTTCGGATCTGGAGTGTCTTCAATATATTCATAAAGACACTCATTTTTGACAAGAGCAAAGTTTTTCTATCCTTTAAGACTAAATGGCCCTTTAAATTGTTAAACTGGTCATTTGTTTTCATGCGTTTCGCGTGCTTCAATTTTCAAAATTTCCCTCAATTTTAAAGACATTCAGAAATTGGGCCAGATCCGCCACTGCAAGCTTCGTAGACACGACAGTATACGGCGAGAGAGTGCACGTGCTCCTGTTGATTCATTCATTTATTTATTTATTTACCAAGTGTGAGTGCCAGCTAGTTGTATCGACTGATTCTTATGAAAACAAATTAACATTCTCTTGCGTATAAGAGGACTTACAGAGTACAGAGTATCTTGGATGCAGTACACATAGAGATCCTAAGAGGTCTGAAAATGATGAAGGAGGGATTTTATCCCGCCTGCTCCGCCCCTTCTGTTGTGAAATATGACCACAATTTACTCGTGGTACTCAAGCCATCCACTTCTCAATATTCTTTGTACAAATACTTGTGTAGTTGTATGCTCGAACGACGAAGTGGTGTTGATGGGTCTGGTCTGAAGAGACAGTCTATTAGAAGCATATTGACGTCACTAGAAAAAGGGGGATGTTTTTTCAAACGCTCAACTCTATTGCTTGTATTATCTGTACCGTATTATATGTGGCAGTGATTTAGTGGGTGGGTAATACTCAGGTGACGTAATTTTTTAAGTATCCTTCTTGATCGGTTCGACATAGAAAACAACAACTTAAGTGATAGGAGTCATGAGTTTATTATTGATTACTATACAGTATATTGAAACCTGTAGTAATTATGCCTGGAATTTAAGAGAATGGAAAGGCAGTTCCTTTCATGAAATCACTTGAAAATACAGTTTTAAAACTAAAAATATTGTACAATTTTCTTTTATGGAGCGTGTTATTGTACGTTTTTGTAGTTCTGAGAAAAGCCTTACTATACTCATGATGACACAGATCTTTCGTATGACAAAATAATTCTTCCGAGACATATTTGCACGTATTTTTGCCCTATAAGGGAGCGAAAAACGATGATATTAGCCAGCCTCTAATTGCAACTAGCTCTGCTCTATATTTAGCCGAAGTAATCAGTCAACTATACGATACGGTGATCGCAAAATATGATAAGGCATGCAACAGGTTACAAGTTGGCTGATAAAAATCAGAATGATGAAATAGACGAAAAGAAGCATGTACGAATTTGGTTTACTTGAATAGCCAGTGAATTGTAAAAGAGAACCGCTATGTGGTCTTTTGTAAGGATTTTATAAAATGGCTATTTCAGCCATTTCTGCTGCTCGAAAAGACGAATGGAAAAATCGGTCTTCTGATTTAAATGAGGGGTCAACCATCCTTCTACGACAAGTAAATCATGAGATATAGCGTTTTGACTCAAGCTGCCCGCTCATTGTGTGGTCGTAAAGAAGTTTTATTGCAGTTAGAACGATAAATTTGATGTAATGTCAAATGTAATTGTTCTCATCATAAACAGAATTAGATCCCCTCAGTTGAGATTTGGAAGAAGAGGTCTCATTGTCCCCACCCTAATATTAACACTTTACAGAATAATGTAGGGCATTGTTTTTCCAGACGTTTTAATAATACAGCTACAAAGAATTGTTCAGCCTTAAGTAGCTTGAACGCTGTACTAAATGGATCATATTCCTAATAAAGTAATAGCTTAAAAAGCCAGGAAATAATTGTTTTGTGAATGGACTTATCAAACTCATCATGAGAAATTAGTCATTCTGAAAGCTATAACTTTGCCAGATAGATATCATCTTGCAATAATTGACTTCTGAGATGTTAGAACTTTCTAGTTAATTTTCAGATATTGTTTTTGAATTGAATACTTCCTTTGAGTCAGAAGCCAATTTAAAAGTTCCATCGGAAAACCAGTTGGTAATCAATCAAGAACCCTTCAATTTTTATTACTGTATCATACCGATGTGCCCATTGCATTAATATCAAGGTAGTAGCATTAGATTGTTGAAGTAATTTTCATTTATTTGCGAAATAACAACAAGGGAAAGATTATTATTGGGCATAAAATCAAATGCAAAAGGGACAGGTAAAAAGGGGAGGGTTAGAGAGTAGGGACATAAGATAGTATGTAAAAACATCATGTAAACACGTTAAGATTGATAAGACTAAGCTCTAATGCATCAATAGACATTTGTTATCTGTTATGAAGAGTGGTATAAACTGTAATCACAAAACTGTCTCTTGTATGGTTTTAAGTAGACCTACAACAGGATATTGGCCATAAGAGAAGATCCTGCAGATTTGAATGGCTATTTATCGTTTATGGTTTATGGTTTGCATACATGATGAAACAGACATGCACAAGCTCTTTTACGTGTTTATCGAGGAAATGACTTTTTATGCCCATCTAGTCAGCTACCAAACTAACTACCTAATTTCTCTCACATGGCTTGTGTCGACCCGTTGACTTTGCGCTCGCTGCGAGTTCGAGTCGAGTCCATTGCGTTGCATTTTGTTTGCAATGACACACTCGCCTCCATCACCCGCGCCCTCCATCCAGTAATAAGTATCTGAAAGGAGATGATGCTTACATGATTGCAATTGTATGGAAAGATGATTTAGAGCCTCGTTCAATCTCGGTCAAACTGGATATGCAAAGTCCTCATTCCACCCTTTAAAAAAGAAAAAGAAACAGACCACAATAAATGGTAATCACCAAACCTCCAGCATTCACTTTTATGCAGTTCCAAGTAAACTTTCAACAGGAAAATTTCACAGAAGAAGATGATATTAACTGCACATGCATATTTTACTTCCTACATTCCCCAATTATGAATCATACCTCCACTGCGTATCACAACAAGAAGTAGAAGCCTTCGAAAGATCAACAAAAAATGTTCAACAAAAACAAAAAAACGATACATGTGTTGCCAAACTCCTCATTCCACATTGATCCTATTCACAAAAAGAAACGAAAATTCTCGAAATTCTTCGAATTGTGACACCCATTGACATGTTATATCATCATTTCTGAATATATTTCCCAGCATTCATTTCCGGTTATATACTCATAATCGTGTTTACACTTGAATACATACAGTTCAGAAAATGCCGCCACTCGAAATGGCATCCCGATTAGTGGACCGTGTTATTTGTAGTAAGATGATAATTGTCTTTAATTATAGGGTCGATGCCACTTGAGACTGTTAACTTTTTTGTTAGAATAACAATGTAAAAGTCGTGCCAAAACAGAAGAATGGGAAATAATGATCTACTTGAGATTTTCATGTATTCACCACAGACATCATAGAGGATTTGGTGCGTTTAAATGCGTTATGAATTGGAGAATGTGTTCACGGAAATGAGTCTCTGATAAGATAGAATAGACACGAGTTTGCGTTCACAGAGATGACTCTCTGATGAGGGAGAATAAACGTGATTGTTTATAATAGAAAGGTCCTTAGAAGGGTATCAGAAATGCTGCTTATTTCTTAAAAATAGGGAATAAAAGGCAATAGTCTGGACCAAATATTTATGTTCCTGCCTATTAATCTTCAACCCTAAGCCTTAAAACAGTATAGAAACAGAAAAAATCTTCATGCTACAGGGGACTCTCTATAACTTCGATTTATAGAGAAATTCGAGAAATAGAGAGTTTTCTTTGAGAGGTTATTTGTTCACCGTGCCAACAAAATCGTACGAGTAAGTGAGAGATTCGAGTTATCGAGAGTCGAGTTATCGAGAGTCGAGTTATCGAGTGTCTACTGTATATCCGAAGAAAAACAGTCTGGTGCAATTATTTTAAGAGGAGGAGGAGGGTTCCACCGCAGGCCAATATTACCGTTATAAGCTTACACTTTCCCTATCTGTTATTTTGGCGTATAAAATCATGGTCAACATTAAGATAAATCTTCATTAAAATCTATTATTTGTAAGCGCAGTATGCCTTTGGGAATGAGCATCGATTCGATTTAATAGATCGCATGCCCAGTGTGCAGAAGTCTTGATACCTATGAAGCTCACTGCATGCGGGTGCAACGTTATGTATATATAATTATTCAATACAGAAAAGCAATTAACCTTAATTGAAAAAGGTGCTAGATGTTCGATAAATAAGGGTTCAGGGTTTATTCTATCCTAGACATAATCCTAGGCATTAACAATTAGAAATCCTCCATTAATGACCTTTTTTATCATTATATCAGAAACTATGTATGAACTGATTCAAAAATGCTTCAGAAAGATACCACACAAAATTAGCTAAAATTCTAACAACATCGGCCAAAAACCCGACAGCTTGATAAAATTTTGACAGCTTGTCAGGTCTTAAAATAATTTTAAAATAATGGCAAAATTATGTGTTTTTTAACAACCTACTCGCTTATTATTATCCTCCCTCATTAGACACCTTTTACAGATAATACCTAATAATTCGAGCACACAGAGAAATAGATAAAACAAAAATGA
>JAUKPT010006094.1:0-10030 GCA_032273505.1 Nanomia bijuga | reverse complement strand
CATGGAAATTAAAAATTCAGAAGCAAATATAATGTATTATAGGAAGTAGCATATGTAAATCAAATTAAAAGAAAATGGAGACATGTAGTTATATGATAAAAAAGGTTTTTTTACCATGGTTTAAATAGTATTTGGATTATGTTCAACATTCTTAGATACTAATAGATATTTTCAAGAAGGACATTTTGTTCATGTTGAACATAACTTATTCGAGAACAGCCCAATAATAATGGCTATACGATTACATTGTGGATTTACCAACTGTACTTTCGTTGCAGAACACAATGGCAAAGATTTAGTCATAGCTCAGTTTGCTAGCCATTAAAGGACACATGATCCTGCTCCTGCTCCGGCCACGACGCCAAGACAGGATGGACAGGCTCCTAAAATGGAGAGGTCTAAGATCAGTGCTGGCTGCTCTGAAGAAACGTAGAATACATTTCTGGTACGTTGGAAAAATTAAAAACGCACGACGGGTATCTTAGAAGCTTCTACAACAGGTGAATTGTTCGCATTCTGTGATATTGGCGATAATCTCATCAAGTATGATAACACACTTTTGGAGGGGAGAGAAGATGATCTGCTAAAAGCTCTTCAGAAGCTCTTAAGATGCTCTCTGTAATCCCAGTTGCGCTTTGCGTACGTCGTTCAGATCTTCTCCAACTGCGACAAGATCATGGTGAGACAGCAAAGCTTTTCTATTCCAGAGTGAAGGGTAAAGCCGATACTTGTGGCTTCCAAATGAAATGCCCCCAGACTGGCTGTCCAGATGGGTTAGTTGATTATACAGACAGTATGATAGAAACTGTGCTCACGTCTGATTTATCTGATTCTGATATCCAGCGCGAGGTTCTTGGTTGGTCGGAACTTGATACTTAATCCTCTATAGAGACAGTGACAATTGACATTCATTGAATCAAAAGAAATGGCTAAGATTGCGTTATTGTTTACTGGTAATGGTATTACTTTAACGAACAATGGCATCTCATTGTACAGAAGCCAGAAAAATGCTAGTCATGTACATGATAATAAGGAGTCCTAGATGGGGAAATGTCCCAAGAGTTGAAAAAACTATCATTTATTTAAGTACTTTGACCGTCAAAGGCGATGGAACGCTAAGCCTTTTACCACGAGCATAGATTGCAAGGCACCAAAGAACCTACCGCCAACATGACAAACGTGGGGAAACAATTGCCCTTTTCTTATCAATGGGTGCTATATCATCCACCAAATCTCCATCCTTCACAACACCACACTCAATGTAAGAAGTCTATTATTCTTGATCCCTTAATATTTGATAATGAACACGGATGAATGACGATGGATGACGCCCAGCGTTTACACCACCTGCAAGTTCGATTAAAGATGTTTACTAATGTTGATGATTATAAAGGCCTAGGGACATTTCCTAAGATTGCCCCCACTTATATTGATGTGATAACAGACAGTGGTGCTTAGTGCTGTTTATGGGGTTCAAAACAGTTCCTTCATGCTGGTTTTAAATTATCTGATCTTCTCACATTTGATCACAGAATTAATACTGCAAATAAGGCACCAATTAACATCCTTGGTGCCATCTTATTACGGCTGCAAGGTCAGAGCACTCAGGGTGCGACTTATGAATGTGCCGTTATGGTATTTATTAGCAATGATGCAGAACATTTCTTTCTTTCGAGGGAGGCTATGCAGCATCTTCACATTATCTCAAGGGACTTTCCACGTGTTGGTGCCGCGATTAACGGTGTTATGTCATCAGCTGCAAGTGAAGGGAATACACCAAGCCCCTCCCCCAAATGTGACTGCCCCCCAAAGACTTTACCTCCAGGAAAGTTGAAAGTGCCTCGTCTAAGTTCAATCAGTGTCCTCATAGTACCCTACCTAATATGAGCGGGACACCACCGATGAAGATACAGGTGGAACCCGCCGTTACACCAATTGCGCATACTAAAGCGGCCCCTATTCCATTCCATTACTACGACCAGGTGATTGATGATATTAAATGTGACGTTAAGATGGGTGTTCATACCATTTAATGAACCTCTCACATGGTGCCACCGATTAGTAGTAGTAGGAAAAGGCGAGGCAAGGAGGACTGTTGATATGTCCGCATTGAATGACAAATGTAAACGTGAACCCCATGGCTCCAAATCTTCCTTTAATATGGCAAGAGCGGTACCTCGAGATACTTGGAAAAGTGTCCATGACGCTTGGAATGATATCATAGTATACCCAAGAAGTCCTTGCCAAGACTGCTACTGCCAACGAAAAGAAAAGATTTAAAAATAGAGAGAATCTTGCTCTTGCAGCTGTATGTCTTGGTGTCTGTCCAAGTTTGCAGATATATGTTCGTACCTGTGTGAAACCTAAAGATGCATGGGATAACTGGCATCCCACTTCGAGGAGAAGACCTTGAGCAAAAAAATCTTTTATCGAAGAAAGTTGTATGCGGCAAGGCTGAACAAGGTTATGGATATGACCAAACATATTAACAATTTAAATACAATAGCTGAACATTTAGAGGCTGTTGGTGACCCAGTTGCTGATAAAGACTTAATGATGATCTTAATTAGTAGTCTGCCAGATGACTACAACAATTTAGTGAAAGCTCTAGAAACGATGAAAGAAGATGATTTGAGTTTTGATTATGTACGTGATCGAGCCATAAATGAATACGAAAGAAAGAAGTCAGGATCGAAAGTCCACGATGAAGCTTTATTAATGTATAGGACAGAAAGTAAGTACAACAAGTTTAAGAAACAAGGTGTTCATGGTCATCAAAATAAAAGAACTGAATTTAAATGTTATCATTGCTTTGAAAAGGGTCATTATATACAAAACTGTCCGAAGTTAAAAGAAAATAAAGGTAGTGATGGTCATGTTAATATTGCAGATACAAATATAAACTTTACTCAAGAATTTGCTCTTGAGGTTAATGGTAATAATGGTGATGATAGATTAATTTGGTGGATTGACTCAGGTGCGTCTCAGCACATGTCATCTGACAAGAAAGAGTTTATTAATTTTACAATCTTGAATACACCTATCAAAGTACGCATTGCTGATGATAGTGTTTTACTTGCTACCGGTGAAGGTGACATAAATATTGTGATTTATGATGGTTCGGATAAAATAAAGTTATTACTTATAAAGGTATTGTATGTACCAAACCTTAAAAACAATTTAATTTCACTCACAGCCGTAACCGAAATTGTGGTAACATTCTGTTTCGTAAAAGTGACTGTGTTTTAAAGAAAGCTGACAGTACATGTATAATAGGACATAAACATGGAAAATTATTCAAACTGAGTACTGAGCCTGAACATTCTATGTTAGTTGTACTCAGAAATTATCGTTATGGCACCAACGTTTTGGCCATGTTTATTGTCATGATATCAAGCAATTGGACGAACAAAACTGGTAAAATTCTCAAAATTAGTCAATTTCAAATTAGTGCTACAAGAAAACTGTTTCATATTTTGATTCCATTTTTTTTGCATTTGTTCACAAATTCATTCAAGATATTAGATAAATCACTTTCCTAAGGGATTGAAACTGTTTAATTTTGGCCAAATATACTCTACCTGCCCACTGTGCAAGGAAGAAAAAAAAATTAAGGCGCCCATACCCTTTCAACGGTGCCAAATCATGACTAGATGCGTACCTAATTATATAGTATATATATTTTGTTTTTTTTTAGACAAAAACGAGGGTGCCTAAGATCTTGACAATCCTAACGAAAAATGGGCTTATATCCTGACTTCCAAAGGAATTTTTTTCATCAATGATGCAGGGCATCCAGGCAATGAACTAAGTTCTGTTACAAAAATAAATTCTGACAAAACAAAAGATTAAGAGGGGAGAGACCATCAAAATATCCTGACATGATCCCATTACTTCTAAATGCAGTGATGTGAACTTAGGTCTCTATAAAATGTCTCTAATAGAGACTAGATAGAGACCATGTTTCCTGAAAATAGAGACCAAATAGAGACCACGTTTCTTGAAAATAGAAACCAAATAATTATTGCTGATCTTCCGAATCTTTCGGTTTACTGACGCAGAGGTGTCCACAATTAGCGGCTCGAAGAAGAAAAAGTAATGGATAATTATTTTGATAGTGTTTTGGCGCACTACAAAGAAAGTATATTGACTTTCGTTTTCTTAAGAAAAATGAATGCCATGAGTAAGAAAATTTTAACAGCCTTAAAATACAGACCAAATAAAGACCATTTTTTTCAAAAAGTCTGTTAGTGACCAAGTTACTAAATAGAGACCAAGTTCTCATCACTGTAAATGTAAAACATAAATAATTCTGATTTTCCAAAATTTTCACAAAATATTTTCACAAATAAACGGACAATAAATTGGATAACAAGATTCTCATCCAATTATTTTGACTCCATCATGACAATCCTTTTCAGTCCACACTGTGAAGATTGACCTTTTAAACAATAAAGCTTTAACCAACCTGATTTTTCATTCGAGAAGTTCGTCTTGATAGTGAATGGAACACCATCAGATATCGGTTCAAACAGGAGGGTAGGTGTTGATGGAAGAATATCCAGACGAAAGTTCTAGAATGTAAATGAGTGAAATGTCTAAAAATGCACTCATATCACCAAGGCTAGAGGAATTTTGAAAATTTGAGCTCTAGAATGCCATAAAATGCACTTTCAACGTTGAGCATGGTCGAAGGATAATATAAAAATTAGAACATTGAAATGTCTGAAAATGTACTTACATATATATATAACGCATATAACGCATATTACATATAACGTTAAGATGGAAAAAAAATTATATTAAGTTTCTCCTTGAAAATCTGGCTCTGTCAGTTTCTTCATAATCTTCATAACTCACATCATCAATTTAAAAAAAAGAGCCAATAGCGAAGTTTAATGGTTAAGTAAAGAAAATTTTGAACATATAAAGGTAAATATCGGATCTCAGATAAATAAATAAATAAATAAAGATAGATATCGAATCTCGGATCTCAGATATTTTAGAACAACTTAGGACAAATTCTCATCCATTTTCTTCCAAGTTGTCTAAAATAATAGTTTCATGTCTGCATTGTTGACACATTCTTGAAGCTCTGTAATATGTACCTCTGATAATCTTGCAGGTGATACTTCATTACAGGAAGTTTTCTGTTGCAGCCTTTCAAGTAAGACATCGATTGACATGGTGAGATCGGATACTTGGTCCTGCAACATGTGTCTAAAAAAATGATGAAATAACTGGGTAACTACGGAAGGGGAGAATCATACACGTGAAGAAGATTAAAGGGTAGAAAGTTTCGCGGACAGAAACTTAGGTGATTTTTCTCGAAAGTTTTAACCAGAAAAAAATAAAATAAAATCGGAAGTTTCTATTTAAATTTTGATAGTTTTTTACAAGAAAGTTTATAACTAAGGCCAAATTTGCAATTGGATGAAATTTACATTATGAAGTAGTTGATTGGTCCAATTCAAAATATCACCACCTGATGATGTGTTAAAACTCAACACGTTGGACAATTTTTCTTAATGACATTTGTTTTATGTAGAATCCAATTCATCGATTTCTCCTAAAATCCAGCAGAAAGGGAAGTTCGTTGATGGTAGTGGTTATAACAGCAAATATTTTTCATATACGAGTGGTTTCTATGCATACACACGCATACAGGAAATTTCTTATCTAAAATCTGCTTTTGCAGGAAGTGGAAACCTTTTCGACACCCTGGATCTTGGCTATGGACTCACTTCACTTATATCATAAAGGTCTCTTTCCATATGAAGAGGTTTCTCAGATATACTAAAATACTGATATTTCTAAGGAATATCTGAGAAACCTCTTTACGTGGACAGAGACCTTACAGAATTGTCAGCTAATTCTGACCAAATTTAGAGTTTGAGTCCAATTCAAAATATCACTGATGTTTTGTTAAAACTCAACACCTGGACAATTCTAAGTGAACAAATCAGATTCATAATTTGGCATGTAAACAATAAAACACCAAAATTTGAGTTCTTGGTTATAAACTTACTTCACCGATATTGTGCTATTTAGATTATTTCCATGTTTATGTGCTTCAGCTTGGATATAAGCCACATCATTTGCCACATTTGGTAAGGGAACTAAAAGAAAATTATTGCAGCTAAAGAGGAGGGTGAGGGTATAGACCTGTTTCAAAAATTATTACATTGTGGTATTTTGCCTCTAAAACCACTCAGAGGTCTTATAACTATAAAAATATGTAGAACTGATTGGATGATAAGTTAACAAATTAATTTAAATAAGAACAATACTAGATTATTCATAGCTATTCATTTTAATACAAGCACGCATTCTAAAATTACTGTTACAACTTTTATTAGCACCATTTTGCATTTATTTTTTAAGTTTACTTTTATAGTCCTTCCTTAACGCAACATAAGGCAACTTAAGGCAACATAAAAAACAAATGACGTCACATGGAATAGGTCTATCTGTAGAATACTTACAATCTGTGAGCGCTTCATTTATCTGGTGTAAAGCTAAATTCCATAAATTGACTAAGCTAAAATGAAATGAATGATTAGGATAATAACAGTTGTCTTGCTTAGGTGTAGCCTTCATGAAAAGCAAATATTAAAATAGCACATATGCCTTTTGTATTACATAAAATTTTCTGGAAAAAAAACAAACTAATCTAGATTGGCTACCTGGGGCAGATTTTCCCCAATATAGATAAAAAAAACATACCAAAACAATGGACTAACTTTTTGTCAAAATGTAAAAAAAACAACAACATATTTTTCAACACATTTTGTAACTTTGTTCACTTTTTCTGGAGAACCAGATTTTTTTCTGGAAATCCAGCTTCGTCATTTTTCTCCCATTAATAACCCCAACTTCATGCAACAAAATTAATTATGGAGACAAAAGGACCGCTAGTTCAAAAAGTCAATTAACGTACCTTGTAAGATCAACTTTTCCTCCTTCATAAATATTATCATACTTATTACCCTAGAATACAAAAGAGAATAAATCAAAAAGTCCTATTTACCAGAACTATTCAGCATTTTAGAATGAAATTATTCTTTTTTAAATTCTGCGCAAAAAATATGTTAATTTTCAATAAATGGATATTTTTATGGCCATTTTGGCACATTTTAGAGCAGATCTGCACATATTGTGATTGCACATTTAAAAAAACTTTTACAGAACTACGAATAATACTAGTAAAATTCCAGTTTCAGTGTTTTCAGCATCAAATTCAAAAATCTTTGTAGAGAATGCATGTTTTAAAACTCACCAAATGAAGTTGTCTTTCACATTCTCTCACAAGAATATCAGGGATCTAAATCAAATTCAACATTCAAACAAGAATGAAATAATTGTTGAGTATGTCAACATTGTCTTATATTGCAGTTAATTAGTATTAGTTAATTAATATGTATTTGTATTAGTTAATTTGGTTGGTTTCTGAAAAACTCTTGAGAGCAACGTTTATAAAAATGAAAAACTTTACAGAGAAAAATGACATGAATTGTTAGTTCGACCACTCACTTTACAAACTTCAGACTTCTAGAATGTTATTTTCTATTCTCTTTTCTTTTCTTTTTCTCAGCTACATGTTAAGATATGGCCACTTTGTTACGAATATTTTTGAGCTTTATTTTATATATTCTGATTTAATACCTTATGAAAAGAAATTTATGCCAAAATTCCTTCTCACAAATATTTCTTCCTTAATGGTAGCGCAGTATTTATTTGTTTCTACACCAAAATACACTGCATTTATAGGAAAACAGTAATACTAACCTTAAAATTAATGTTTGCACTATCAAGCACCTGTTCTTCATTTTTGTTATTAATAATGTTCTGAACTTGTTCGATAACAGCCTGTTGAGCATCGAAAAACTTCGATATGGACTTCCACGTCTCATTAACCTGAAAATGAGAAAAAACGAGACTGTTAGAGTTTGTATAGGAACTGTGGGCCAAGGTTTGCACTTTTAACATGGTTTCTATGAGCGAATATTTTATTTTTGAGGAGAATAATGATAGTAACAGATAAATGAGTCACAAAATATTAGTTTCTGAGCGTTAAGAATGCTTCTATCACCCTAACCTATAACCCTACCAACCATTCGGGACCCACCATAAGCCTTCTGTAAGGCCAGTCGTGAGTGAAACCATTTTTGAAGACACTGCGGGGTTGAGGGTAACCCCCTAATAATTGATCGTCCCCCATTACTCCAGCTCCCCAATTCCAAGTTTTTATAATTTTGGTCCCCTGGGAAGCAACTAAGTTAATTACTCAATACTTTTTGAATTGAAGAAAATATGCAACTTGAAACCCAGATTAAACCAAATTATTCATCTTTCTACTACATCTCTGCATTTTTGCAATATTTCGTTATGACATAAAGCGAAAATTATCTGTCAGGATTTTAAGTTTTATGGCAGCCTGGAGCTAATAAAGGCTGACAATGAATCAAATTTTAGATTAAAATAACTAACTCAATAAAGAACTCAAGAACATGAAACTATGAATTTTCTCCTGCTCCTTTTAAAAACTTGTGTGTTGTAGACAAACTGATGTAAAACGACACAGAAGCAAACTTTACCTTGATCAAGTCTTCTGAACGCTTCAATACATCTTTTGAAGATATAGAACTAAAATGAAATGTTTTACACTCATTTTTTTTATATGAAACTTGCTATGCTCAGAGGGCTAACAAATTAAGAAACTCAGGGCTGGATTTGAGGTGACCTAAGAAACTGCTCACATAAGAAAAGAAAATATTTTCTGTGGTATGTATTAAATAAAAATTAAATTGATTACAATAAACCTATAGAATAGCTAATATTTTTAAGTAGAAAATTAAGAGACTCAGACAAAACTTTGAGGGCTCAAATGGGTGGATTTTTAAGTAACTTTGAGGGCTCAACCGATTTGCAGTTACTTAAAAAAAAATGAGTTTAATTGATTATTGGTTGGTTTTGGTTGATGCTTGATTGGTTGAAAACGAACTCATCAAGATTATGTCATGCAAAATTATCTTTTGATTTCTAGCTGGCTCATGCACATTTTTCTGCTAGATCACATATTTTTTCTATCTTTTACTTTTTTAATCCAGTCGTTAACAGTGCAAGTTTCACCCACAGATAATCTTTTATTGTGAGGCCCATTTTCTAGGGCCGCTTATGGGTCGCTTGTGGGGTTACTTAAGGCAGGAATATTTCACAGATTACGCACCTCTCGTGACATGGCCTTTGTTACTATTTACTATTTAATATTTGTGCCAATATTTTATTTTATCCCTAGAAACACTAACCAGATACTAATAAATAATTTTGTCTAAGAGACAAACTTTCGATTTTTATCCAGATTGTTAAAACTAAATATTCTAAAAAAAAAACATTGCTTGCCTCCTTACTAGAAGAAGGTCCAAAATTTCACAAATTGAAGTTAGGAGAGGGGGCTGACTTGGCGTTGAGAAAAAGAACATTTAGGGGAGAGGGGTTTCTAGGAAGACATAATTTTCAACCAATCAAACAGCAAATCTACCAATAATTATCCTGTAGAAATGAGGGGGGGGGCACTTAACATAAAGGTGATACAAAGCACTAACCTTTTCCCAAATTTCAATTGAATTTTTTCCTTCACATCAGCCATTAATTTCTCACATTCCCTCTTTCTTTTGTTTAATTTTCGGTGTTTTTTTGATAATTCACTAAAGTAAATACATATCATTATTTTTATGCAACTTTAATTCGCAGTGAGGAATCCTATATTTTCAGTCGACATGAATGGAGTAATTTGATATGGGGAGTAATTTGACCCGCCCTTAAAAAACAGCGTTCCACTAAATGAACTGAGTAAAAAAGACATATGAAGTTTTTGATAAAATTGATCAAAGCAATCGTGAGATATACAATTATTAGTGAACTCACTTTAACATAAAAACAAGCATTTTTTAAATAAAAGAACGCGCGATAAAACTTTACATTTTTTGATACTTTTTTCTTTGTTCGAAAGCCACATCAGAGCACTTAT
>JAUKPT010006093.1:0-10032 GCA_032273505.1 Nanomia bijuga | reverse complement strand
TGCAAAATGGCAACATTACATTAGAACAATAGAAAAACTCTAAAAAACACTACCCCTGGTTACCAAAGGTGCTATAACTTACTTTATGGACTCATTACCGCTTTTGCTACTGGGCTAAAAAGATAATAAGTCTAATTAGGCATCTGACATGATTGCAAATCTCAAAAAGTTTCAGAATTTCATAACAACAAATGTCAAACAACGAAGCAATAAAGAGTTGCATTGTACTCAACTCTTCCAAAAGGTGCTATAAACATTATTGCAGACTTATTATTTGATAATGATCATGAATTCATTTTATGTTTTCCTTTATCAGATCATATCAAAACACCGTGTAAAGGTCAATTGTTTTTCTCACCTTCAGTATGTTTTACCTTACATTGCACCTTTAAGTCATTTATTAAATCAATACCAACAAGTCAACTACTTCAAATCTTTATGATAAAAACAATATTGCTACAGACAAATTTGTGATCGGAGAAAATTCTTTTTTGTTAGCCAAATAATAGACATCCAGCTGAAGCCTTGTTGTGGTTTTGAAAGAAGTTGTACTCATACCATGGTTAAAAACAGAAACCAATATTATATAAGAATTTATAAGTTCAAAAAGATAGAGGATTTTACAGAAACAATAGACCTTTAGAAATTTTAATTAATTCAATTTTTTGAATGGTTGGAAATTACATCAGTAAGTGTTGAACAGTTTTCTTCATTTTTGATGTTTAACAAATCATCAAATTGTGACATTGAAAATTGAACCAATTAGCTTCTTGGTGCTGTAAACCAATCACGTCTAAAATAGCCGAGATTTGGTGACAACTTCTTATCAGAAAAAAATATACTTTTACCTGTACACCGTTTGAAGGTAATTAGTTTTGTGAATCAGATAACGGTGTTCCGCAGAATACGTGCTTGTGAATGAATAATAGTATAGTATGGTCAATTCCATTCACTTCTAGGTAACCTTTTTGTATTTCTCTGCTTAAAATGCAGTGGCGTATGGATATGGAATGTATTCAGTCTACACTGATTATGGAACAATTTTCCTTTTGAGTGAAATAATGATAATGATAATGTCAAAACTTATATAAATTCAATGCCGCTTTTTTTTCAATTAATCAAAAATGAGTTGGGAATCGTATTGGGTTGGATATGTGTTGAAATGGGACGGATAATATCCGATATCCGACTGTTATTTTAAGCCTTGCTGTCTGTCCCGTTGGAACGATAAGACTCAAGATTTTCACCGTACAAACACAGATGAAGTGTTTACCTATCTTCAAAAGTCATTTTAACCTTTTTGAAAGACTCATTTTGTCCTTAAATACGAGGAAAATCTACACTGAGCTGGACAAAATCACCCACGCCAGCGCGGTATGAACGGGAGGGCCTATCTCGCTGCGCCGTCGCCGCGTGTAATGTTTATTTTCAACTTATTTGCTTTCATGGTCATGTACACCTTGACTCAAATTCCTATTGTAGTTTTAGAAATCCTATTAAAAATTCTATTGTTTAAACATAACTCTCGTACACTTTTGAAGAGAGTGATTTACCCCTCGCATCAACCTATAAAATTGCGCTATTTTGCTTAAAGGTACAAACAACAGTTTAATATAACTAGTTTTTGATCCCGAACCCACCTATATGCCGTGATTTACTTTCTCATCCCAACGGAGACACTTAAATACCATCTCAGAAACATCAAAAGCAACTTGGAACAGACAACAGTTACACATTTGCTATATGTGCTGAAAAGGTTAGAGGTTTCGATCCAAATGCCTAGACTTGATTATCGTGGTACACCTACCTCTGTTCAGAGGTACGGGTTGTAATATAAAACCGATATTGCGGAGTCAAAAACTTATTCAAGAAAACTAGGAGTGTAAAGGTAAAGGTATGTATGTTAAGTTCCCCTGTCAGTCGATAAAGACGAGCCTCGTACTTGAGGCAATTCTAACAGTCAAAATATTATTCATTATTTATGTTTATATTTTGTTTAACCGATTTCTCAGTGGAGAAAAGAAGTAAAAATATTATGTAAAAACCAAGAAATGACCAACATGTAGAGAAACAACTAGTTTGGTTTGATGGAAATTTTAATTTTAATTTTAATTTTGCGTTTTTTTCATTTTCATTTTCATTTTCTCAAAATTCGTTTTTCGCGGCATTTTATTTCCGCGTTATTTTACTTTAACCTTGAAACCGCAAAATTTTTATGTGCGAAATTTTGATACAATAAAGTACATTTATTTACATTATCTATTTGAGAAATATAACATGACATTAAAACACACTTGTACTTCTTATTATCTCATATATCTTGACACTCAATTAACGGAATTAAAACCATAACCATTAACTAAAACAGTTTGATACATAGAGACAAATAGACAAAATAAAGAATATACAAATTTCGAAGAAACATTGAATATTAGACGAGTCATAGATTAAAACAACTATAGATATGTCATGAATAGTAAACCGAACAATGTCCAAACAAGTATCTTCTTCCATTTTGCACATTTTCTTACAGAGGGTAAAAATTTAAATGTTGCACTCCGTGAACCTCGAAGATTTCACCTTGCACCCTGAAGATCTTTGGCAGATCCGTCCTACTTTCCAGACTGGGTGCTTACCCGGTGTAAAAACAGAATAAACCATCTTGCACATTTTCTCACAGATCTGAAATCATAGACAAATATACGACAATAGTCGTATTTTTTCCAGCAGTGTAGAAGTTTATTCAGAGCGAAAAAAAAACCTATAGAGATGCAAACGAATAAATTACAGAGAGTGAAAAGGAAAATTAATCGCTATAGATTTTAATTATTAATAATTAATCATTCTTTTGTCGAATTCATCTCAAACGATTGAAAACTACTTAAACTGAAGAGAAATTTGTCGTCAAATCACTAAATTTAATAAACTTTGCCGAAGGGGAATATTTTCTATGAAAAGAGGAGGAATCGCAGCCACGCACACACACAGCAGACACACACACACCACCTCCTGTCGCCACAGGCCATAGCTAACGTACAATGAAAAACATCTGTACAAATGTCTACTTACTCCCTTGCATTGCAACAGTACATTAAGGTCTAAAGCAGGTAAATTTTGAGCATATTTGCAAAGCCATTTTTTCCCTACTCCCCTTAAGAGCAAGAGTAATCTCAGTACAAAATAGAAATTACAATTAGGCATAGATATGTTATCTGTCCTAATAATCATGTAAAACTCTATTTAATAAGAAAGTTATTAAAACATTTTAACAATGATGTTACATTGTTTAATTTTGCTACTTCGCATAAATGTTTGCATATCTTACTATTATAGTCTGTTCAGAATGGATGGCAAGCAGATTTATAGCAAGCAATGACTTTGAATTAAATACAAAATCAGTTATACCACTTAATGACTTTTTACACTCTTTATCCTCGAGAGTTTTATGAGTAACAATTGTAAAAAATCTACTTATCGAATTTACCTGCTTTAGACCTTAAGATAATTACTTACAGCAATGTTATTGCCGTCTAGATATATTGTTGAATGCGGAGGTATATGCACGAATATAGATTAAGTTGTAACTTTTTCCCTGAAAAAAAATAAACCACAAGTTTCAATATTTTATAGTGTTTTATGTCACTTTAGGAGAAATCGAAAGTTTTTAATATTTCCACGAATGTTTAATCATTTTTTTTGGCGATTGCATAAAATTTCATTCTTTACTGGTATCAATTCACCTTAAAAAATTAGATCAAGAAAATACCATGAAGGTACTTTTCGTAAATTTACCTGCACGTTCGGCATGTACAAATGTCTACTTTCTCCCTTGCATTACAACAGCTTTTATATCTGAATACTGAAGAGAAGTAATGTCAAATCTTAACCAAACCAATTGATTCAAACTTCTTTAGAAATCATCTCTCATCTCTTTTAGACTATTGATTGATTGGTTGAATATTACATCATCAAGATTCTGATTGGTTCATATACAAATCATATCATCATTTTTGACTTTAAGAATGCATCAAATTGTGATATTGTTCAATAAGCCAATCATTTAACCAATCAATAGTCTAAATTAGACAAATTTTAAGGATACTCCCCTAGACTTGTCATATATAAAAAGACTGTCTCCAAACTAAAGTATCGCTGATTGTAACCAATGGCAACCTGGAAGACAGATGCTTTAAAGGATTAAATGGTTTGGTTTATTCGGTGATTAAATTAACGGAGAACAGGAGAGTCATTATAAATGAAATGATACTTCAGTGGTTGTGTTAACCCTATTCACCGCAGGCAGTGGCCTAAATGTAAGGAAAAATTTTGAATGCTGTTTTTCTTTGACTTTTACTTTTATTTAGTTTAGCAATTTTTTGCAACGTTTTAGGTCAATTAGGGTAGGTACGAATTTTTCTATACTTTCAATACATTTCAACACAAAACAAAACACCGGTTATTTTTTATTTGGAATGTGATATGATGTTGATTTATTTTAGTATGAGTTAATGCTGTTATGAGAAACATCTTTACGAATTCCTAATTTGGAGCCAGTGACGCTATTTTTGGCATAATTTTCCATACGTTTCCCCTATAATGGCGTCATCACGACAATGTGCTGACGTCAGCAAAATAAATGACCAAAATTGATATTTTTTGTTTTTTCAGATAAATCTTGTTATGTACTATAATGCCGTAGAGTAAGAGCTAAATTACTTTACTTTCAATGGATTTTTACCGCAGTGGCCAAATTAGCCACTGCCCGGGTTTTTAAAGCAAAAAATGGTCTGGGGTGAATAGGGTTAACACAGGATTTTTTTATCCAGCACACATAACTATCAATAAGCAAGCTTTCCTTAATTTCATGCGTACTTTTTTTTCGTAGTATCGTACTGAAACGAGAGGAAATACATAGTTTATGGGTCATCCAATGTAGTTTTAAGTAGTTTTAAGTTATTTGTATATTTTATATAAAAGATAAGATAGGCACTTATTATGAAACAGTCATACTGCGCCGTTAGACTCATACACAAACTGAAGTTCCAATGACCAGATACCAACTGATTACGTAATTCTCCTTGCATAGTATGGGTTAACGGACTTATATCGTAATAATAGCATATTTCTTCTTTAACTTTCAAATAAATAAAACATTCATACATTTGTCAAAAATTCTATATGATATGAAACGTACCATTTTTTCCAAAGTTAAATGAGCAGTAAAAAACTTTCAACGTTTTGTATCGCAACTCTTTACTCTACTAAAATTTTAGTTGAGCGTGTAGCATTTTGGACGTTTGAAAATACATGTAATGTTTGCTTTAGCTAAGCTAGTAACAAGTAAACACAAACAAAGATGCGCTTTTGACTCATGTTTGAAAACGGTTACAGATGTTAGCAGTATAAAAACAAACAGCTTTAAAAATACTATGCACTATAAAGGTGTGGTATAGTGACCCTCGTTATTCTCTGTTCCGAGGTTTTTATAAAGTATGCAATTTTAAGCGTGCAATTAATGCTTCTGTTATAACGATCACCGAAATGGCGGATATAGCTGCAACACTGATGACACTAATATATCCATGGTGCACTAAAAGCGCACGCCTTTTCCAAACCCCGGAACTATGACGCGTAGTGGTATGTCATCATTTATCACATTTCTGTTCATGTAAGTTAAGCATCGCTGTCGAGAGATACTACTGGATGGGAGACGCGGATGGTAGAGGCGAGTGTCATTTGCAAATGATGCAATGAAATACACTCGACGAGAGCTCTTAGCGAGGGCACAATAAATATCATTAGGCAATGCCGACAGGTTGACCCATGACATGTGAGGGAAATTGGGTAGTCAGTTGGTAGATGACGATACAATAGGTGGGACTTAAGTCATTGCCTCGATAAGCACGTAAAGAGCTTGTGCAAACCTTGAAGCTTTAGGCTATGATAGATGTCATTGACTCTTCTCCGAATGATAAAATAATAACACAAGGAACAGTGACGTAACGAAGGTTCTTCAGACCTTGAGAGTTTTGAAAGTTTTGCAATATAGAAGCAAGTAAAACACAAAGAAAGATGCGACTTTTCTTCATGTTTGAAAACGATTAATGGTTTTAGAATGAATACAAATAGCTTCACAAAATACTATGCACTATTATAAAGGTGATAATTTTACTTTAACCCTATTTTTATTGAACTTTTCCCCCTCCCCTAATAATGTTATAAATACTCTAATATAGTTTACGTAGACTATCTTAAGCTTAAACATCAAAAATCAATCATTAAAATGCTAACTATCAGCATTATCTTGCACGTAGTGATCAAAATAGCCATTTTGACGTAAATGTATCTACGAAACTCATCACAAACCTTACAAACTAGAGTAGCATAAATAAAGATTTTAGAATGTTTTAGATGGCTCAAATTTTTCTCGAAACTTAAAAGAATACATCAAAAGTAGTGACTTTCGACAAGCTCCCCCCTCAAAATATTCTTGGATGGCTCAGTCAACCCGATTTTTTAACGAAATGATTTAAAACTACGCATAGAATATAAGGCATACTTAATTTTTCACAGGTAGAGTAACTTGGGCTCTAGACTCAACCCGAAAATAAGTATTCAGACACCACCACTAACCCCTGTGCGACGATATTGATGGAAAGACTAGAACGTTAAGTCTTACCTTCATATCAACAAGTAAACAAGAAGACGGCACAAATGTTGACCCTAACGCAATGTTTATTTAAACTTCAAAAATATAACAACATGAATGGTGTGAACTGCTTGAACTCAATCCTTTCAACATGATGTTATTTTCGACTGTGTTCAGGCTATTAAATAGAATCTAAGTGCAATATTCGACCCGACAATTATATTCGATTATAATGGGGCTTTGCTATTATCCAGACACTTTTAAAACAATGGCAAAATTTTCGAGCTTTGAGGTCATTTCTTTTTTTTCCTGGCAAAGTTCAGATTAGACCAAGATTTTCCAAAAACCCACTATTCAAAAAAATATGATTATTTATTGTGTAGATTTTTGAGCTTTAGTACATGCGTGTCGAGTCGCCTAAAACCGAACATTGTCGGCATTATTCGGACACATAATAAAAGTAATAAAAATGTTATTATTATAATCTAAAAATAATCAGTTGAAAGAACCGGACGTAAACCTTTCTTGACAGAAAACAAGTCTGAATTCCCGCGCATTTTGTCATTTAAGATCTCTATTGCAACCGAATACATTTACAGCTTTGATCTGTCTCATACCGTCTTTGCATGCTTGAATCGCACAGTTATGTTTATATTATCTTACTACAAATCTATTATCATTTCCCATATTGCAGTAAAGTGCTGAAACACTCACTTATTCAAAGGGTTTTATACCTCTATATCTTGATAAATATGTGTCTGGATATAGGCGACAAAGGATGATTTTTCTTTACATTTAAGCCCTGTTAATAGTTTCTAATGATATTTTCTTTCGGTTTTAGAAGATTATATGCGTATCGTTTAAAACTTGAAATACAAAATTTTTAAAAGGTCGGAAATTACTTCATACCACACCTTGCATATCGCTTTAATACTGAATAACAATAAATCCTAGTAAATATTATTTTACTCCTTGCGCAGCCAGATGATGTGTGTTTTGATATACAAAATAATTTTTTCAATCTTTTTTTATATTTTTCTCATAATTAAAAAGTATCTTCAAACTGGTTGGATATAGGCGATGTCCGGTTATAGGTGCACCCCCTCTATGTGCGAAAGTTTATTGTTTTACTTTTTGCTATTATCACATTTTTGAAGTGATACAAAAGGCAAAAGTCATGCGACAAAAAAATATTAAATGTAAAAGAAGAAAGAAACACGAGTCATGATATTTCTCCTTATTTTTAGGAATTGTCGCAAAATCCCGGCTATTCTAGTCATTTAATTGGTTAGAAATTCAGCATCAGAAAGCTGATTGGTTCAATTAAATATGTCACAATTTGATGTTTTGTTAAAAAAAATAATGAAGAAAATAAATATTTCTACAAGAACTTATCAGTATCTTGATTATGTAATATTAAACCAATCAAAGTATTGAATTAACCATCATTTGTCGATCATCCATGGCATTCTTTACTATAGTAAAAAACGCTCTGCGATCGAAGGTCACTATGATTATGTGCAAAACGCGGAGAACTCTGTATATATTCATTTTTAAAGTGAGGAAATCGATTCTCAATTTCGAGAGACTCCATATGTGGAGTTTAGGTACTGTGGTGGTGTTATACTTCCTTATTTCGTTTTCCTAGCTGGTTTGTTTGGTTTCGCTCGACGGTTATGTGTAAAATGCCAAGGACTTCCTTTTTGCAAATTGCTGGCACTTAAGGCCATCAAGATGGTATGCAAGGTCAGATGTCACGAGAAATGTTTTGTACATCCTACCTCAGTCATCCGGAAAAATCCAGCCGGGAGTTTATCCAGCTTAAAAAAAAGGTCCGAATAACGATCAAGACGAAAGAATCTATGAACGAGCTTTGAATCACCATCTCGACGAAAGATTATCTCGCTCCAGAAGAAAAATCCCTTGATCCGGAACAAAACAAAGTGGTCTTCCGAATGAATAAGGTAGGACGTTTTTGTGCTTCCAATGTTGAATAATTTTAACAGAAAATGACGATAGCTTAGAACAAGACATCATTATCTACAGAATCAAAGAAAGTTTTCAAATAGCATGGCCGTATCAGCCGCAGGGGCTTCCATCGCCGCAACTATACAGAATGAATTTTTAACAGGTCATATTGAAACACTCGAAGTCTGTACCACTTAAGTCGCCTTTAGTAAATGCACATTTGATTATCAGCTCACCGACACTCAAATCAATGTTGTTTTCCACGTCACGCGATAGTTACACTGTCGACGGATTCCTTACTTTCACCCAGAACATGCTTGTCAGAACTGGTCAGAACTTAGAATTAAGAGTGCACAAATCGCCTGCGAATATGATTGAAAGAGATAATGAACAAATATCTATATCTTTCTCATGATTTCACTTAAAAATATACTCACTTTTTATACATATTTAGTAACCAAAAAGAAAGCTGTGAAAGTCATTTAACAGGAATTTATATCCCTAACATCCAAAAAGATTGATCCAAAATCGAATCTTTTTGTAAATCTGACGATAGCTTCCTACTATTTCTTATGTTTTTCCATCATTATATGTCGTGATATTATTTCCAGCCCTGCCATATTTTTTAGCTAGTCGTATAATTATAAAATATTTAACATGGTTAAACTTACCAATAATCCGAATTTAGTTACGTCCAGAACTTCCCTTTTTTGTAATTTGTTAATGCTTTGTATACAAGTCACAAGTTCATCATTGAAAGTCAAATATTGAGAGACACAAAGAAGGTGTTTAAAAATTTGATTTGCAAAACCCAAACGAGGTTACAGGTCATCTCAAAAGTATTCTTAATTTAGACTATTGGTTAATGGAAAATTATGTCATCAAGAATCTGATTGGTTTGTTTAAAAAATGTCACAATTTAATGTTTTCTAATAGTCAAAAGTTATGATATCATTTTAAACTAATTATGATTAGCCACTACACTGTGTAGCTGAAGATTGCCCGGCTTCAATAGCTTGGAAGTCCTGTTCAGTGTTAAATGTTGTGTGTTGTCGTCCTGTGATCCCAGCCCAAGTAGTAGTGCTTAGTAAACTGCCTCTACTTGAGATGTGCGTTGGGTATATCCGCTGGTCAGTGTCAGTTTTGGGGTTGATGGAAAACTTTTTTCGATTTAATAAATAAAAGTCAAAATAATTTTATTAATTGTGCAGTATTTCTATTTCTCTCACATTAAAAAATAGTTTATTTAACATGAGATTGTGACGAAACATTCGAAATAATTTAATACCCTAATTTCTAACTAAATTTGACATATTTTGTAAGTGTACACACACACACACACACACACACACACACACACACACACATACACACACAGACACACACACACACACACACACACACACACACACACA
>JAUKPT010006092.1:0-10032 GCA_032273505.1 Nanomia bijuga | reverse complement strand
AATAGTTTGAGTCGACTTAAAGGCATGGTATTGTTTAACAGCATAGATGTGCTTGCTCGAATTTTCATGTCGTACAAGTGTTCGCTTTGGATGGTCTGTTAAATTCTTAACGGCAACTTCGCTGAACTTGTGTATATTTTTTCCTTGAACACCCGCGACTGCTTCTGGAAACAACTCGCACACTTTGCACTTGTAACCCTCATTGATAGCATCAAAATATAGCCATGTGTGATGGCGCTGTAGCTCGGCCTTCGAAGTTTTTCGAAAAGAATGATTACTACCGGTAAGCGAGTTATGCTTGATATTTTCATCGGCCGAAGAACTGTCGATCTCGTCGGTAAGGTTGTTGACGTCAGAATCGTCTCGATCTGAGTCATCTTTTTCTGAAGAGGAATAATCACTGGCATCAATGTTACTAAGCATGCTTCTACCATAACTGGAAGGAATCATAGAACTCGACTCGCCATCAAAAGGTGTTAGATTTGAGTTGACAACATGTTTAAACTCAGAATTACAGTCACTAACGGCGGGTGTTAGATCGTCAATTGGTGTGACCACAGAGGTATTCGATTCGTCGTTGGAGATTGTAGAGATGTTGACGGAGCACAAATCGACGTCGAAAGTTCCATCGATGTCTATCACTTCAATGTCTGTGGTATCAATCATTGTGTCAGCTGGGTTATCGATGACGGGGTTAGATGCGTTGTCTGGGTAGTTCGCACTATTACATGATTCGAGATCGGCAGTCAATGCAGTGTTTTGAGAGTGGTCACGGGTATCTTGATTCAAACCTAATAAAAACAATGGAACGTAGATTACTGCACAAAATTCAAAATTTCAAGACACTAACTAACCATAGTCATGACTATCAACACGGACTGCTAAATCACTCGAACTGGAAACTCTAGTATCTCGTAAAAATTTACGGAGGTCATTATTATTAACATTAAGTTTTATCGTATGACTATTTAGGGTCAAATGTTCATTACCATGTATAAATGGATATAATGGCCTCAAATAAATTAAAATGACGCAAAAAACAAGCACTATGAGTAAAGATAAATAGTGATTATATTATATGAAAAAGGAGCTTCAAAATTCAAAATTCATCTCATATCTTCAAAATTCGGGTCAAGGTTTGGACCGAAAATCACAAAAAAGACGGTAATTCACTTAGTCTTAAATTCTTAGTATTCTAGAATAAGAAGTGCTCGAGAATGTTCGAGATAGCGAGCGTTTCTTAGTTGTTTTCATTACTTAAGTGAGAATTGACCGAAAAAAAATGTTCGACATTGTGAAAGTTCGAGATAGCGGTCGTTCGAGATAACAAGCGTTGACAGTCAACTTTAAAAAAAACTGCTTGAAAAATCTCTTTTTGTTTTAAGATGAAATATCTAAAAGTCTTAACTTTAATGCCCAGCATAAATTTTTCAATAAACTAGAATTTACAATCCGGGTATTCTAGTCGTCCGTGCTTTTAACTACTAAGGACACTTCATCAGTATCTACACTGTTTGAGTGAAAAAAGTGTATTTTTTTGAAAGAGCTGATGAAAAATAAAACTTTTTTTTTAAAGATAACACATTGGATTTTCTGAGATAACATTTGATAAAAAGAAAATTATTTTTTACCTGAGTGTAAACATTGTTGTTGGAAATGACTGAAGATTGTTGAAGAGGTCTTGACGGCCGACGTTTGTGCATTTTTCCGAGGTCTACCACCGACACCCTTTCTGCTTGTAGCGTAACTGTTTCTTTTAGATGGATAGTTGTGACTTTTCCCGGCTTGTTTAACCATTATGTATAGTCCTTCACGAAGTGTTGTTACGATTCTTCTCAACTTATTCAACTTAAACGCAACTTAGTCTGTGATACTATCGAGCGTCAATAATCAAAGTTTTAACCAAGATAGAACTATATTTTTGCAAATTTAAAACTAACATTAACGTAAAAATAATCAAAACTTTCAGCAAAATTTCTTTTTCTTTTTACTGAAACGATGTTCTTAACTAGTCGACAACAAATGAAAACAACGAAATTACAACAAGAGACTATCATCTTAGCCCTCACATGGTGTGTAACTTAAATTGAATATAAAAGTATGGAAGACTAATTGTTGGTGCACTGAAAAAATAGATTGTTGAAAAGAATAATCTGTTTGAAAGAAGAAAGAAAAAGATATTCAGATGCATAAAACATCAATTATGCATAAAGTTTTCTGACGAGAAGCACGTACATACACCCCATGGTGAAGAGAAGGGGATCTTTAATCAGAGTAAAAACACATTTTATAGTTAAGTTTTAGTTCATTTTTCAGCAACATGTGACGTCGTTAAGAGGATTAAGAAAATCGTGCGTAAAGGAAACAAAGAAGAATGTTTTTTTTCTTATTTCATCTTACTTGTCTTGTCAAGTATAGAGGGGTTTCCCCAAGTTTATAGTCAAGAAAAGTGTTGCGAATTGGGATTTCCCCTATCTTATGCATTACACAATTTTTTTAATTCTTCTTGCCTAAAATTCCTAACATGTGTTGGAATAAACAGTATTTGGACAATTTCATTATTTGATTAGCACAATAAACTCAATGTAATAAAACTCAATCTAAAAACCTGATAAAATGTGTCTGAATAAGATTGAGTAAAAAACTGAATTCAAGATTGAGTATTTTTTAAGAATACTTTAAGTCCGTTTTACGGCCTTAATTTGGTGGCTGTATAACTCCCTGGCACCATATAAAATAGCTGAAAATGCACAGTTATAAAGTACATGTAATTTTAACTTGATTGGTGTCATTGGGTTATTCTCTAGCCATGCATAAAATGTATTGATATTCCCCATCCTATCATCAAGGGTTTTCGTAATATGATCTTCGATCTTGTTTGAGTTGATGAGTTGATCTAATTTGATAGTTTCATTAGTTGCGTTATGTGAAAAGTGTATGCATTTGGTTTTATCAAAATTTGCTTTCTGATGGGTTTTATCTGAGTATATTAACAAAGCTAGTACTTTTTGTTTCAGGGTCTCTATGTTACTTCCACTTGTATCAGTATCATCGGCTAATTGACAAATATTATAAGGATCCAATCAGAATTAAAAATTCTTTAGAGATTCAGGCATATCCGACACATATAAAGAGTAAAAATTTGCAGAAGATTTTTTGCCCTGTGTAACCCCATAATTCGTCACAATCCGTTCACCTAGAGTGGTGTTAGAGATTTTTGGGATGTATGCAGTTTGTTTGTACATGTTAAATATAGCTTTGAGAAATGAACATCGAGTTGCATCATTTTTTCTACAAATTTTGTCGAAAACTTTTTCATAGTTCATTAAAGCAACAAAGAGTTCGTTTTTTGTATGTTTCAAGAGTTCTATCAATATATATAAGGAAAATATTTGAAGAAGACAACCTTTTTACGGAATCCAGCTTGTTCTTTATTTGGTTTAAACCATTGCTTAAATCGATTAGTTATTATAGAATCGTATAATTTAGTGAGAAAGGACCCAATGGCTATTCCACGAAGTTTAGGGTTCGAAATTGTATGTCCTTTTTTAGGGAGTGGAAAAAGTAGTTGGTCCTCCCATTGAGTTGGATATTCTGATTTGAATATTTTTTGGAACAGTTTTAAGATCACATTTCTCATTGTTAGTGGAAGTATTCTAGCAATGGAAGGTTCAAGTCCATCAAGACTAATTCCTGTATCAATAATCTCTATTGCTTTATTTAGTTCTTCTATTGTTATATAGTTAACTTGATGTGGTACATATATGTGATAATTATCTAAAGTAGCTTTTATTTTTGGTATTTTGGGAGTTTTTTCGAATTCTTGTGATTGAAATATACTTCTAAAATATTTATCTATTACATCACATGGTATATTTTTTTTATCATATTTTACTGATTGACCTTTCCAGTCAATAAAAGATCATAGTTTTTTCCAATAATTCTTGTTACACGTGTTCCATTTTTCATTACATTTCGTATTAAATTCGTATTTCTTAGTCTGGTTTTCAGCTTCGATCCATGTATGTTACATATTCATTTTTATCTTTTCCATCCTGTAATAACTGTTGGTAACGAATGAAATTTGCTTCAGCGATAGCTTTGAAATTATTTAAAGTACAGTTTAATGCATTTGGAAATGAATTATGTCGTGTATCATCTTTCTTTTTCTTCATATTCTTGCACAATTTGTAGATCTTATTATCAATCACCATCGTTGAAGGTGTGTTTAGCACATTCGTATATTGTATCGAGAGAAATAGAGGGTGTAGCATGTAGTACAATGGATAAGGGTTTATGGTCCGAGTAAATATTTTTGCCTAAAATTTTAAAGTATTTTAGTATTTCTAATTTATTTAATAAAAGCACGTCGTTCTCAGATTGTCTATTTGCTCCACGAAAGCATGTAAAGTCATTATCGTACTCGATATTACTCCATTTCGGTCCATTAATTAAATGAAAAGTTTTTTTTTTTAATTATATCATTTAACATTCGTCCATTTTGATTTGTTACTTTGTCAGGATTTTCTTTATAGCTTATATTGTTTGATAGGATATGAGGTTGTCCAAATCTTGCACACCAAGTATACATGTTGGTTCGTTTTTATAGCTATTCAAGAATAACTGAAAGTTTTTCATGTAAATTGGAGAAGTGTATTTGGAATTCGATGGTGGTGTATAGAACGAGATACAAGTAATATTCAATGGTAATATTTTAAAGATAAGAAAGTCTCTAAAATCTGTCGATCAACTGTTATTTCTGTATTGATATTTCTAAAAATGGCCACACCTCCTCTTGGTGTTAGGGAGTCAATAGCCTTTGAACGACCAACAAATATAATGTTTTTATTCGAGTAACCAACCGTCACATGATGACTTATCTTTAAGTAGTTGAGATGAATCTTCTAGCTCTTCTAATGTAATTGAATGCTCTAGTATTTTGACAAATGTATCTTTAGCTAGATCAGATGCATTCAGAACATTATCATTATTGGTGTCGCTTTTCATCGAAAAATGTGTAGCAAGATCCTCACTTGATGATGTGGCTTTGTCAAACTGATAAGAATCGTCAATTTCCAGTTCATATTTTCCCAAAGATCTTTGGAATTTTTAATATTTAAAAGCCTTGACCACTTTTCAATTTGAATATTCTTTTTTATTCTCTTTTGTCGCCAATTTCCTTGATGCATGCCATGTATTAGCATTGCATCTTTCGTTAAGGAAATCGTGTAAATTTCATTGGGCTGATGAAATAAGGTTCAGCATATGCAGGTTTGATTGTTGATGTAAATTAGATCCATGACTATCTACTGTAATATTGGTTGATGTTAAGGCAGCAGTATGCAATGATTTAGAAATGTTGTTAACATAGTGGTCTAGTATATCTTGAGTTGGGTGGATTGAAAGAATTTCAAGATAGTTCTGTAATGTAAGAAGTTCTCTTTCAGCAATATGTGAGTATACATTCCAATCTACTCTGTCGCTCATAGATTTCTTTTCACGTTTCATTTTTGGTTGTGATCTTTCAGTTAACAAGTCAGTAGAAGCTTCACATTTTTAAATTTGAAGTTCATATGTTAATTTTGCTGAAAGAACAAGGGGGAAGTGGTCAGAAGGGTAAAAACCTATTTCTTTTATCTTAAAGGAATTAACGCATTTTAATCCAATATTGTTTGCTAAAACGATATCTTCTTTCTCCTCTATTAAATATGAATTTACCATCAAATGTGACACCATTAAACGTCATATTATTGACTGGAAAACAGCTTCTTGTAGGATCAGAAATAAATGTTCCATGATTATTTACCGTTTGATCAGGAGTTGTACGGTATAATCCATGTTTTGAAGGGGTAGCAGTATCACCAATTATAGTGAAATCATTACCAACTAAAGAAAATAAATCGTTACTAAAGTACAACGAGTCTTCAGGCGGAATATAGACACAGGAAACGTGATGAAACCCTTTGAGAATAATTTTAATTTTTTCTTCTTGTAATTTGTCAATATCATCAATTAAATCTTTATAGCATGGTTTTATGAGGCATGCACCTCTAAATGGGTTATTTATAGTTAAAAATTGAGCTACAGAAATTTCTTGTCCTTTTTTAAATGTGTTTCTAAAACAAAACAAATGTCTGTGTTATCTAAAATCCAATTTTTTATCATTTTGGTATTTAAAATCTCATGTTGTCCATTTACATTCCAGAAACATTTTCGGATTGTAAAATTGTTAAAAGCACTCAATGCTGATATATGTTTAGCTCTTAAAATATCGATTGGAGTAATTTGTATCTGTCAACTTTGGCATCATCAACGAGGATCTTTTAGAATATTTTTCTTTTTAGTCCCAAGCCTATTAAACTTTAGATTTATCAGCATTAATGAATATTTTTGTTTCTCCAAAATTGTTTTTTAGTTTTGGGCTATTATGAAGTATTTTCTTGAGTATGCTTGCAGATTTGAAATTGACTTTTATTTGTATTAGTTTGTCACCAACATCATTGTCCATTACTCTGCCGATGCGATAATGATCAAGAAAATTGGTGTCGTCATCGACGTCGAGCTTATTACAGATGTAATTAATAGCTTTGATATAATTTGAAAAACTTTTGTCACCGACTTTTATAGCTTCTTCGTCTTTAGCTTCTGGAACACCGTATATAATAACATTTTTTTGACGACTATTACGATCATGATTAATCAGATACTTAAGATTAATATTCACTTCATTTTTTATTCTGTTCGGTTACCTTAGGTATTGCGTCATATTTATCTTTTAAGGAGGTATACCCATTAATAGGTGTTTCGAAAATGTATTTTTTTTTACATAATTTTCATCATTTTGTCATTCCGCATCTGAAAATGAAAAAAAATTGGGATTTCCGGCCAAAATTTCGCTAGAATGACCCAAACAGTTTACCCTTTCTCCTATATATGTGGTACATTTGTGTATGTGTAAATGAGACGTGAAATTTGATAGCGCCATGTCATTATTAATTTAGGTCGAAAACTGTCACATGTAAAACATTATTTGAAAATGTGATGCCAATAAAAAGAAAATATGGTTCCATATCGGGGTATTTCAATCATTTCTCACCTCAAAATACCATGATTTTAGCCTGTCTTGATGTGATTACTCATGGTGTAACATACCATGCAATTATATGGCATTGTGTCTTCCGTGCTCATAACTATTTACCAAAGAGAATTTGATGACTTGATAACTCGTAATGTTACAAAGGAAAAGTAATAACGTAATTGCGCATGAATAATTAGAAGAGTACTGTAATAGTTTTGTAGGTACAATATGGACTAAGCTTTATGCAAGCTTATTTACACAGAACCTAGCTTTGCTGATTAGGGTTATCAATAAAAGGGTATTTGAATCTTTCGATTACTTTTCAAAAGAACAGAAGGTAAAAGAAAGACATCAATATCATTTTAATAAGGTTCAATTAAAAACCACTTAACCACATCGATAAAGTGTTATGGCACAATTGTTTCTTGACAAAATATGTCGAGCAAAACTTATAATCTGTTTTCAACAAAATATGTTTTGAACAGATTATCATAGTAAAGAAGTAGAGATTTTGATCAACCTGCAGTATTTTGCACACTTTTTAAAATAATTATTGAAAGTTGAAATCAAATTGTTTTATGTATAAATGAATTAGCCTGAGTTAGTACCTCCTTCAGTTCAGCTCAGTTTACTATCATGGGGATTTATTAGTCATTAATGGTACAAAATTTGTAACACTTGGGGTAAAACGAAGGCTATATAATTTTACTCCTGGTTATTGGATAAGTAAAAGTAATGAACAGATGGATGAAGTCAATGGAGAAGTAACTGTTGATGTAAAATGGAATGAAGGTCGGAGAGCTGTTGATTTAGGTGTTTTAGCGAAAGGCCTCTTCATTTGAAAAACATAGAAAACGAGACGAGAAAAGGATTAGCTTCACTGTGGGTACGCTGTGAATGTGGGAAACTTAACGGTGTAAGAACAAGCTCGAGGCATGGCCCCCAGAAAAATGGTCGCCCCTTGTATACAAAATGTTTCGTCAGGCCTCATTCACGCTGGAATATCAGTTGTAGCTGGGAGACGGCTGTTTGAGTGTCTGGAAATCCCCCACCGGCTCCTGGCTGTATAAAACGAAGTGAAATAGAAATAGGCCCAATATTTGAAAAGATAGCGAAGCATACGTGCGAAAAAGCATTACAATTAGAAACTGCTGTAAGTTCGAAAGATGGTCAGCAAGAACCAGTAAACCTGACAGTCAGTTATGATATGTGTTGGCAAAGGAGTATTTCTGGGATGAGTTATATAAGTCGGGGTTGGTTCACTTATTGGAAAAGAAAGGAGGATATTGCTAAGTTATGGATCTCGTATAACTTACTGCAAACAATGCGAGGTGAATGAAAAAAAAAGGCATTTCTAAAAAGCACGATTGTCACATGAATTGGCACGGAAGTTCAAAAGCCAAGGAGAGTGATGTTGGTGTTGAGGTGATGAAAAATGTGGAAAGTGTAGCATGTTGAATTTCAACTATAATTGGAGACGGAGATGCCACTACATGTAGTAAGGTACAAAAAAGTGTACAATACCCAGTAAGAAAGCTTAGCGATTTTAACCATTCCAAAAAATCGGTGTCTAATGATCTCTATAAGCTACAAACAAAGTTTAAAATCCTCCAGCCTATTTTTCTTATGCGATCTAATAAAATATAGGTGACCCTAAGGGAACCGAAACAGCATTTAAAAACATAACACCACATGTGTTTGGTGTGCATGTTGATTGTGGGAGTTGGTGTAAAAAGAAGGAGGGACCTACTCGAAAATACAGATCTCTACCCTACGGAAAGCCATTAGAGGGGGCGGATTTAAAGGAGGCAATTAAATGTATATTTTCCAAGGATGCAAAAAAATCGGAACGTATGTGCTTTAAAGTAACTTCTAATCGAAATGAGAGTTTTGATCTTTCACTAGCAGCTAAAGCTCCTAAAAATTACCATTATTCTAAGTCAGAGAGTTTGGATTACAGAATTAATTCCACCGTGTGTCAAAACAATATGGGAGAGGGTTACTTCAGTACTGTTAATAAAAATTAGGGCTATCGCCTGGTAAAGTAATAACTAAAGGGGAAAATAAAAGGGATAAAGCCTTGCTAAAGAAAAATGAAAAAGCTTCCACCATTGAAGGGAAACGCAAGGAAAACCAAATAAAGGCAGCTACAACAATATCTCAAAAGGAAGTGAGGGAAGGGCGGTGTATGTACCAGCCGTCGATCTGTTTAGATAGTCCTGCTGATATAGATCTCACACTAATCCCAGGCCCATCCATGTTACCCTTAGTAGAGAAAATCCCTCCTTCTACATTATCATCTTCCGAAGTATGCATTTTTGACCTAGAAACTACCTCTTTACATGATAGTTGCAAAATAGTACAGATTGCAGCGAAAGTCTTAGATGAGGATTCGGTATTCAATTGCTATATACTCGTATGTCGTCCATTTTCGCCAGGATCCTGAAAGGTAACTGGCCTTTCAAAGAAAGGAAGCAGCTTATTTCATCATGGTAAAATTGTAGAGTCAGTTTTTCGTTTACGGTTAGCCTCTTTGCAAAATCAAGTCGTGTTGGTGGGGCACAATATCAAATCATTTAATATAAAACACTTAAAACGGCACATAAAAGGAAATAATATGGACTCTAAATTTGATTTGATTGTTGGGTATATAGATACTCTACATATTTTTAAATCATTGTACCTGAACCTCTCGTCTCATTCTCAAACTTTTCTCTATACAGTAGTGTGATTTTACCCCATCTGCCTCACTTTTTTGAGGCATGAAACTTGCTCCCCCTCTCAAACGCTGCTCCCCCTCCTAAACGCTGCTCACCGCTCCCCTCTCAAACACCCGAACAATGGCTACAGAACAATAGGTTAGAACAATGGAAAAATAAATGTATTACTATTTAGGTCATCACCGGACCCACCAGGCCCCCAAAAATGGGTCACTTACCCCGAAAATATGAAAA
>JAUKPT010006091.1:0-10036 GCA_032273505.1 Nanomia bijuga | reverse complement strand
ACTTTTTCCCTGACTTTTTCAAATTAATACCTAATTTCCAGGTTTTCCAGGTTTTCCCTGACCCGTCTGAACCCTGCTACATACGGTAACTTTTTTCTACACGCGCATATTTTTGACGCGCGCTATCTAGCTATTCAGAGCATCGATTTTTTTTGGCCTAATGAATCATTCAATCGGTTAGAAAAAACATCATTAAGAATCTGGTAGGCTGACTTAACAAGATGATCTAACTTCCGTCGTTCTGTATCATTTCAAGCATAGTCTAAACCAATCAAATTCTCGATGAAGCTTTTTCAACCAATCATGTACACATTCTTTACCAAGGGCCCTAGTTCTATAACGAACAAAAAGGAAAATAAAAATTACCCCTTACTAATTGAAGCACACCCACAACAAAAACAACAACTTTCCATCCAAAAACGACATCACATCTTATGAAACCTTAGAACTAAACCCGCAAGATGTCAACAAAAAGACTTGCCCATCAAACACACGTGGTATATAAAAAGAACAAAAGAATATAGCAGAACAAAAGAACCGAACCAGAGATAAAAAAAACATCACAAACAAAAATATGTTGAAAGCATGGCGTTTCAAAAACTGCTTGTACCGAGGAATAAAATTTGAGTGAAGAAATTTGTTGGTCGATCACCATTTTTGCAATAATTAGAGCTAGGGAATTATTTCTTAGGTAATTAGGGACAAATGGGTTGGGTAAAAAGGAAAGGTTTGGGTGCTAGCTGTTATTCTTTTTCATATCTCATACTATATTCAAAATGTATCATTTTACTTTATAAAGGAATTACTGTAACGCTAAAAAAATATTCGAATGGACAAACCTCAATTCAGACCGAGGAAAATCGGTAACGTTATGTAATTGAATAATTGAAACGCCTGCCCATTAACATACAAACCTACACTATAAAAAAAGATAAAACAAAAAGGGTAAAAAATTAACAACTTAAAAATGAAGTAAAAATGAAAATTTTTGCTTTTGTTTTTTTTATGAAGTCACCTTGAAGCAAAGCAAAATATTTTAAGAAGAAAAGGGGTCATTTTTATGCTGATGGATTTCTACAAATCATCATTTCATTGGTTCAAAATTACATCATGAAGATTTCGATTGGTTCACTTAAGCATTTCATCATAAGTTGTAGCTTTAACAAAACATCAAATGGTGACATTTTGAAATCAACCAATAAGATTTTCGATGATGTAATTTTCAACCAATAAAACGGCAGATTTACCTATAATTTGCAGACCAATCCTAACTCAGATTAGTTCATAGAGTTTTAAAGACACACGCAGTTACTCTTCATTTTTCTAATTGTTTTTCTGATTTCTTTAAACATCGAGAGAAAGAAATCGCTATTCTCATATCTTTTTCATTATAGCTATTTTCTCAATTTCATTAAAGAATCAGCCCGAACATATGTCATGACAATAGATCTTTTCCGCTTGAATCTACTCGATTTTTTCCACACGAAATACTGGATCTTCTCCGCTTTTACTACTCGATCTCTTTGTGCTTCATCTAAATCGGTGGATCCACCCCTGGGTTATAACTCTTGATCTTCATTGTTTCTTTGAACTTAATCTTTATCCGCTTAAATTAGTACGACCTTTTCCGATGTTGACTTACTACATTTTATCGATGTCCGGCTGATTCCAGTCCGAACGTCGAAATATGGGACCACCGAAACTCCAACTCTTCTTTCAACAGTACTTCTTACCTCGTACCTTTCTCAAACCTTCGTTATCTTCAACCATCTAAACGAAATACAGGTAACAGGGGGTAACACAACTTCTATATGGAATGGAATACTTAAGTACACAAAAAGGGATCAAAGGTCTGAAAAAGGGATTATTTTGGGCAAAAATGGAAAAAACAAATATTTGAAAAGTCCCTGAAATGTTCAAAACGCCGTGAAAGGGACCTATTTGTCACCACTGCCTTCGTCAGATTAATTTATTCTGTTTAAAAATGCAACATTGCTGTCTACTCAATATATGTAAATTTCAAGAATATGATCAGCATAATTTGATGCCTTCTTAAAGAAGATTTTGACTAAGCATATAAGAGACCGACCACCAAATTAAATTTTCTTATAAAAACATATTTGAAGAAAAACAGAAAATCCCAACTGCGGCCATTCAACTTAATGGAAAACAAGACGAAATTCTCGCTTAAACAAATCAAAAGTACGTACCACTGTACAGCCTCTGTAATATCGATAATCGTGAATCCAGATCGACTGCGAGATCAAACTCCTCGAAGCTAAAGTTGATGAAAAAAATAGAATCAATTACAACTTGGTCTCCCGAATTTCAATGATGATAGGGAGCATTAATTAATCAAGTCATGTTAAATATGCTTTTTTATACCCCCTAACCCTCCCCTCATCACACTCTGTCACGTTCTTTTCAACAGAGAACCACTAGCGTGACGTCACGATTTTTTAGATACCCCTTTAGTCAGTCTGGAATCCAATTTCGGCGGATATATCTGGCGTAAACAAGCGTTTTTCCTGGCGTACCGTCGTAGCGAATCCCAATATAAATACGCTGGCGTACGTCACTAATATCATATTAAGTACCACGGCTCACAAGAAGCCTTTAAAACAGCAGAAAAAAAGTACAAACAATAGAAAATTTTCGATACCGGCGTACACCTATAACTACGCCAAAATATAATTTTAAATTTTTCTTATGAGAAAATATATTATCATATAGGTTGAAATCGTTAAAGAAATTATTGTTAATTCTTACCTTCCTGGGGCCCCATCATCTGCCTAAATAAAAAAATAAAAAAATCTGTTAAATCCATGTTCCTATATGAAAAAGGCTAAGAAAAAAATGGACTATCTTCAGTGTCAGTTTTTTTTCGTCCGATAAGGTAATCGCAGATTCAATTCTTTCCTATATTCTATAGATAAAGAGTTACTCTAGTAGTTTTCAGTAAATTCGGATTTAAAAGCATGAGTTGAAGATATGTTTTACCCTTACCTTGAATGTCATAGACAACCAAATCTACAGTAAAGAGGCACAATCAAGCAACAGTAAATATTTTGGCCAAAAGTTCTTATTCCTTCCCCCCACCATTTCGCTATTTTGCTTTATTTCTTCCCTGTTTTAGGGTGTGTAACAATATAAATCTCTTTCTTTCTTCCCTATTTTCCAAATTATGCTTATTTACCGTTGCAGTCAAGGGTGAGGGTGAAAAAAAGACTAAAACTTTCAGATTTTGCTAGTAACTTTAAAATAAAAAACGCAGCAAATATACATCGAAGAAAAGTATAGATTTAAAATCTTATTTCAAAAATACTTATGAAGTCTTCACCGTGAAAACGGTGTAAACGCGGTAAACGGTTAACGCAGGCCTAAAGTTCAAAGACGCGCGTCTTACGGGAAGCTCATAATCAATTTTTCTTGGCCTAATTTTGAAATTAATTTTGATTATTTCTCGAATTCGATAACCAAAAGCTTTGCAGAAACGGAAGTTAGTCCCGCTATGGATCTGACTGAAAAAATATCACAGAACACTACGTTCCAGTAACAATCACATCTGAATAGACCTTACAAAGGGTTATTCATTTAGCATGCACAATTTGCAAATTTACGCATTTTATGTCTACAAAAGTTTTCTCATTCGTTGACAATTACATCATATCGATTCTGATTGGTTTACTTAAGAATTTTAGAATGAGTTTTAATTTTAATGAGTTTTAATTTTGAAATCAATCAATCAATAAGATTCTTGGTGATGTAACTTTCAACCAAAATGAAATGGCAATTTTATAATTTGTAGACAATCCCTTACAAAATCAGGTTTAGGCGCACGGCATTTTTGTAATTTTAGACCTTTACATCTCTTCAAAAAACTTGTTGTGGAAGGTATTACTTGATAATGTGAATATGATCCGCCCCTAAATAAAAACGAAGTCTTCTACCGCCCCCTTGTTGAGAAAGAGCCTGCTTTCGTGGTTGACATGACTGAATAGATTAAAGGATACATTTGTCACTTATGAAAACTATTTTCATTGCATCTTTGCAGCTTTAAAGCAAGAATTAAATCTAGGGATTTTCAAAAAAAACAAACCAACACTGAAATCAGCATTTCTCATGCCTGTATTCTCAGAGACAAGAAAACATCAAATTGTGACATTTTTATAGAAACCAATCAGATTCTTCATGACATAATAGTCAACCAATCAGATACACTCACCTCTGGACCACGTGCGACGCGCAAACGCTCGGTGAGATGCGAAATCTCTTCGCGGAGAAGAATATTCTCTTCGATAATGTCTTGTTCTTTCTGCTCGTGATTCTCCTGGAACAAAAGAAGTATTACACGTTACACAAAGGGAAGAAATTTTCGAAGAATTTATTTTCGCGCATTTGACCCCTTTTCGCGAAATTAAGTTCAGCGAATCACATCAAAGTTGGTCAGTTGGTTTCTTTTTTGAGCTTTTCTGATATTTTTTCGAGGCATGAAATTAGTCAATTCGCGAAATTAAATTCTGCTAAAACTTCTTCCCTTAAGTGTATATGAAAGTGTTGATAATTGAATTTCCTGATTGCTTTTCAAAACAAAATCGTAAAAATACAACTCAATTTAAAAATAAGAAAATAAAATGTAACCTAGACAAAGTCAATTAAGCATACTATCAGGTCCCGAATAAGCGCAAAATTTACCTTTACTTATTTTTAATATTTCTTCCCCACTACCCCCAAGAACTATCTCGTGATCTTCTTTCTACAAGCTTTCAAATTCGATATTTCGCGTGGTACACATGACCACGAATATGTCGTTTTAAATACTTACAATGTCAAATTAATGACAACACGTAAAAACAGTTAGAGAAGAAAACAAAAAAACATGCAGATATTTTGCACTGCCAAATATAATAAGTAAATAATTTAGCTGTCGCAAGCGAAATAGCTATATGACCAACGAAATTGCTCGAGACTCCCCCCTTCTAGTGCGTCAAAACTAATGCACAGCACAACAATTTCATTTACTCATAAGACTTGCGTGATCACAATATAATTCGTACGATACGATAAATGGCGAACTAGCAGTGATGAAAACTACAGCCTGCACGAGTTAAGAGTTGAATGGGGGTAGGCTTTTACACAACACGACTTTGGCGTGGAGGGTTAGGGAGTAAGGAATAATGTGCACAAGTCATTTATTAAAAGCATTTAAGAAATGTAAATGCAGTATTATTTGGATAAATTAGTTAAATGTGCGGAAAAAAAGATACATAGCAAATTTATTTAGCCAAAACAAGCAAAATTTAACAAAAGAAACGTTTCTTAATACTGGTTCAGTGAACTGTTTTTCTGTTTGAAATGTACGAGAACTAACCCTACACAGCGACTGACTGGGGGATTCAAAATGACCAACGGCAGAGAAAAAACAACAAATAATGTAGAAGGTGAAAGAAATATCCACTAAACCCTGATCTGCTTTAACTTATTGTTTTGAAATACAGGCATATAGCCGACTTTAAAATTTAGGGAGACAATCAAAAACTTAAGTTGTGCAAATCGTAATAATGAACAATAAAACTGAGTGAATTTAGTGAATTCATGATTTTAGCCCCCAAAATACATAGTATCATAAGATTTTTTGAAGATTTTAGTTACTGGAAGGAGGGTAGTTCGTTGAGAAAAATCGTAAATTTTTTTTTGGAGGGGGGATTGCCCAGTGACCCCCAGCTACTGTTGAAAAGCCTAGTCGCAGTGGGGTTAAAAGGAAATTTGGCGCACTTATTGTGGCTGCGATGGCGCTTGCGCTTGCGCAGCGCGGCGCAAATGAATAAAACGTTTTTTGTTTAGACATACCAATTGTGTTTGAAGAAGCTTTACGGTACTAGAACTATCATCAAATTGTGACTGAACAACTTCAAGTTTCTAGAAAAAGAAAAGATGTTCTCAAAAATGCAAAAAATTCATTCGATTTCATTTTTGAGGTTAGTATTTGAGGGTGTGGTTGGGTGGGGGGGAGGGAAATATGGGGTTAATAGGATAGGAGAACACCATAGGTGTATAGTTATCAATGGCAGAATGGGGACGGAAATATCAAGTTTGTGTTTACTTTCCGCTTTACTATAAATCCTTTACAAGTACATTCAATTAAGTATTCAGTATTCATAGGGGACTTGAATCCTTAGAATGACCGAACATGACGAAAAGGATAAAATCAAAATCAAGAAAGATAAACAAATAAGACCAACCTCGTTTAGGAAAGCGATCTGTTCTTCTAAAGATAACATGCTCCCCTTCTCTTTCGTTGGCGTGGAGATGCTACCAGTACTGTTCAACACGAGGGGGTTCACAACAGCCATTGGACTGCACTAAAAAGTAAAGAGTATATAATATAAGGTTGATTGACGCTTTACATCTTTTTACCAGGACTTACCCAGCAGTCAACAAAAAATATGAAAAAAATGTCAGGTGCTTTTACGCTCATATTTTGCATCCTCCCGGTTATTTTAGGTGAATTAAGATGAAATCTAAAATTTCGACTGGCGGAATTTCTCCTTTCCCGGGTCTTATTTGTACCCCCCCCCCTGGGCCCTGCCCCGTAAACCTAAAAATCTTATTCACAGTAAAAATAATGAATAATAAACGGACCCATTCCCTTACTAATTCATGAAACTAATAGCAACATAAACGTCACAGAGAACCCTCCAGAGACACCCTGAGATGACTAAATTCAACAAAAATACTCATTAAATTCTACTTTCTACATTGTTTAAAATAAATGTGACCCATGAATCAAGTGGTCACCAACCCGCCAGCACAAGCGTTTTTTCATATTCACATAGTTAAACGTGCATACATCATATGTTTTAAAGGAGAACTGTACTAAATTTTGTCTCTTTGATATCTTAAAGATCTCATTGAAACTAGACAAACAACAGCAACGTAGCTCAAATGTGCCATTTTTAGACTTCTGACGACTCCACTGGGTTCAAAAGCAAATTTTCTCTTATACAAAAGCACTTAAATTCATTGAAAGGGGAGGCTTCATATTTAAGAACGGTGACTTAAAAGCTGAAAATCAATACCCAGGCATAAGAAGAATCAAAATTTAGTACAGTTCGCATTTAACGAATACAAGATACAATACACCCTCCCCGAATTTCAGTTACTCTAGCTATAGTTACTATAGTCACTATAGTCATTCTCGGCCTCGTTCATCTATAGACAATCCCTCGTCATGGAAACGAGTATATGAAATTCGTGAAAAGTGTATTGGTGAGAAACTAAGTGTGAGGCTTGCTTACGTGGAGTGGATGTGAGGGGTAATCCATGCAGGCACTTACTTGACAAGTTCTCGGTGATAGTGGAGGGATGGCTGATGCTTCGACTGCACTGTTTGCACGTTTCAACGGCGACTTCACAAGTGGCGACTGGCATTCAGCCTAAAAGAAATCGTAATCGTTAGTAATAAGGGATCTTCTCAATTTTTTTTCGAATTAATGACTATTGATTGGTAGAATATTACGTTATAAAGAATCTGATTGGTTTACATTTGTCACAATTTGATGTTTCCTTAAAGTCAAATAAGATGATTTCTTTTAAATGAACCAACCAGAATCTTGATGACGTAATATTTAATCTAAATTAGCACAGACTAGTCTGTGAAATTAGACAGAATTTCGAGATGAACCATCTGAAATATTAAATAGTCTCATTAGGAAAAAGTAATCACTATTTTCCTTTAAAAACTATCTAACCTTCCATCATAAAGGATATTACGAAGCAATACTGAAATTGTCATCAATTAATATTAATTATTACATCATTCAACTTCTGACAAAATAATCAGCAATATTAAAAGCTGCTTAACATGAATCCAAAGTGCCTGGGAAATCTTACTAATTTAAAGCACATCTTGACAGATTCCTTCGAATAATTCCTGACCAACATTCGTGCCTGGTTATACAGTACTTAGTCAACATAGCTCAAATAGTTTACTGGACTTTTAGAGGTGTAATTAATGACATTAGTTTTGACATAATCTTGGTTGACTGAATGTATCTTGGCGGACAACTTACTTATCTGTTCATCATTCATTTTCTTTTATTGAAAAAGCTTTTATAATATTAAAATATTAATCAGCAATATTTCAGCTGTTAATGCTTACCTCCGCTAAAGTTCTTTTCAATTTAAACAACGATGTTTTGACGAGCTTCACTTCATTCATGAAATGCAAGAAAGTCGTTTTGTCCATTAGAATATCGCCGTCGCTCGTCTCCACGCACTTCAACTCTTTCGGTATTCGGAATTTCGTAATGAGTTCACACGACGAATACGTGCGACTGCGAGCGACTTTTCTAAATTTACGAGAACAGTCTATTGTATTACAGCGCCGAGCTAATTCGTTTTCGAGCGACTCTTGTCGGCTGAGCGGCGTCGACGGATACGTGACGTCCGACGAAATTGATTTTTCGTATTCGCTAGGAGGCGTCGACGGATAATTTTCCGACGATTCTGTGACCTCATCGCCGAATAAATCCGCTTTCACACTCGTGATGTTAAGTTTATTCAAACCCGCCGAGAGAGCAGAATTGATTTCGTTTTCATTAACGTCTGTGGAGTGGCCTGAATCTCGAATGATTGCATCTGCGATCTCTTTACTAATACTTTCGTTACAGTCCTCGACTATCGTGTTGTTCGTGTACGAAAGACAACTTGTTTTATCAGTTATCGAGGTGTTCATATCGGAATACTCAATACTCGTCGGAATTTCAATATCGTTGACACGCGCAGAAGAAGACAACTTATCAAGACCAATACTGGTGTTGATCATCGTGTGAGTGCTGTTGAGCGAGGACGATCCGTTACGCGTCGATAAACAATTATTCGAGGAGAGATGATCAGTCATCGAACTCTCATCGTCGATCTTCCCACCGATGAAAATACTGTCTTCGTTAATACTGTCCGGATTATGTAACATGTTTCCGTCGGACAGCGTATCAATGTCCGCGATATCTTCGGTGTCCGTACCGATACTCGATAAACAGTTGCGGAGTTGGTCGGTCGATTGTGAGATGTCGTCCGTACACAGAGATTCGGCGTCGTGATTATCTTTGAAAACCTCGTCGACGATTAGCGTCCTGTTAGCGACAACCTGAAAAAAAAGATCACAACATTTGAGAAAAATCTTTATATACGTTTCTTAGAAGAAAACCGCAGGTGCATTCAGAACATCATCTTTTTTGGACTTTTTATCTATATATTTTGTAAGACAATTGCCCTTTACAAAGTGGTAGGGTTAAAGTGCATTCGAATCATTCACAATGGATTTGGTTTCGGGAAATTTTGACGAAACTCCAAATATATATATATATATATTTTATTATTTAGATTCAAATTAATTTACCATCTATACCCACTTTCCAGTATCTATACCCACTGATACACTAACACATAAACTATTTTGACAGGAAAAGATCAGTGCAAAGATATATCCAAAATCTAGGGAGTAGCTTTTTCCGATTTCTTTTTCATTTAATTCGTGAAAAAATGAAGCAAAAGCGCTTGAGTTTTTTTTCCTTGTATTAATGTTTTGTGGCGAAATGAAAAGCTAAATAAAAACTTGAAAAAAGGCAATCCCCAGATAATTTATCTGTGAAAAAAAATCCAAATAACAGTTTTAAAAAATTTCTTTTCAGTTTTTCCCTAACTTCAAAATCTTATGATAGTAGTTTTTGTTGTTTTGAAGGACGGCGAAGAATCAAAAGATAATTGTCAATGTTGTTTGATATCGATTAAGGCTTAATAATGATTTAAATTTAATTGATTAAGGCAAGTACAGGTATTTAGTCGTTAATCGTACAACCTATTGTTAGCATTATATGCTTTTATTTAGAATAATTATGTATTGAAGATAATAGTAAGGTTGTAACAATAAAGGTATGTAGTCGATGATTTGAAATTAAATCCTTTATGATTTTTTATTGAGCATTGATAAAAACCTAAACATCGCATTTATCTGTGTTATCCGACGACACCGGGG
>JAUKPT010006090.1:0-10038 GCA_032273505.1 Nanomia bijuga | reverse complement strand
TCCCTCATATTTTGCCCTCATCTGGAACCCAGTTTAACAATATTTAGGGCCAACTTAGTCTTAAATAATGAAAACCTACCGAAAAAAAAATCTTCTCTTATCAAAAATGAGTGTATTCATGAAGACACCGAAGACACTCCAGATCCGCAACCTTGATGACTTATTTCGAGGAACCACAACAGTGATCACGTGATCACGAGTAAACGTACTAACATATCAATTTCTTAATGGAAATAATGTGTAAGATAAGTTGTTTCGATGCAGTTTTATGTGGTCACGTGTCAATGTGGCAACGTGTATCAGTGGGTATAGGTAATTTACGTATCATTATTGCACTTAAGGAGTTATCTACTAACTATAGGTAAATTCATCATTTCATTGGTTAAAAATTACACCATTAAAGTTTTGATTGGTTCACACGAGAGATTTATCACGAGTTTTAGTTTTAACAAAACACTAATTGATTGAACCAATTACATTCTTGATGATGTAATTTCCAAACAATAAGTTGCTTGTAAAAAAGTTTTCGATAAGAATCTGTACTATTGTTCACTAAAGGTTTTCGATGTCGTTTATATTTGTTGGCTTTTAACCTGTAATTGAATACACGCATGTGGTATGCTTAGGTGACATAAGATTGGGAATGATCTTGTCGCGAGTAAAGTTTCTTGGAGTGGTTGTGTGTATTAGTTGTGTGTATTCATTAATTCGTTGTTTTCTAGGTTTACAGTAAAATTTATGCTGTATCAAATTAAACGATCAAATTTTGGTGTGCTACGCTGGAGTGTTGAATGATTTTAATTAATTTTCTAAAAGTTTTGTTTTAAAATGTATATTTTTCAGATATACTGGGTGTCCCAAAAAAAAGTATACAACTTTAAAAGAATGTTTTGGTATGGAAAGTCTATGGTTTTGGAAACTTGTTATAGCCACGCCCAGTAGCAAACTTTTTGCTACGGGGTAGCCACGTGAAATTGGAAAGATCAACTTAAATTTTGATGGGTCATTTTCTAAATTTAGTTGAATACTTGCCGAGTTTGAGCACTTTAAAGTGAAAATCAACTATTCGAAATACTAGAAAAATGGATAAAACTAGGGTATTAAATCATTAGGAAGCATAATGACTTAATTCAATTGAATTTCCTAAAATTTATTTTGTGGTAATATGAAACAAAAAATATGTAATGTGATGTGACCGCCGAACAATATCCTCAAATCTTAGGAGATCATTGTCATTTATTTCAAAGAAAATGCATTAATCTTGACAGAAAATTGATTCAAGTAGCGTTTGATGAAATGTTAACTTGGGCAAGACAAAGCATAGCAGTAAGATGACATGCATTTTTATAAACGAATAACTATTAAAATTACTAAAAATATGAATGAAAATAAAAAACAATTATTTTCTTCATCTCTTATTCCTATCCCCGCAACAAAAAACAGTAAACCAAATAAAAGGTAAAAAAATCTTGTTTTAACATTAACTTTAATACCCTATTTTAAAGCATTTTTTTATTATTTCTAAAAGTACTCTAACTTGGCAAACATTTATCCAAATTTAAAAATTTACCGATCAAAATTTATGTTTATTTATCTTCTTCTACTTGGTCATAAGAAGTTTTCAAAATTCAAAGTTTTTATGCCAAAATAATCTTTCACAGTTGTATTGTGTTTTCAGGGGGTTGAGTGATTTTAAAAATATCAAAGTTATTGTGTTTACGCTTGCTAAGTTCTATTTCTAGCTTGTGTACACAAAAGAAAATCATGATAATCGAAGGAACTATACATTGGGACTCGTGAAAGTCCCTTTTATTAAGGTCGTCGTAAGCATTCCAAATGTTAAGCAAACATCGTTAAGTCTTTGTTCCAACTACATATTAATGTATGCAAAATCTGTTTTTGTGCTTAGCAAAAGTAATTGATGATTAGCAAAAATATCTTTATATAAGCAACTTTATAGCATTATATTAAACTATCAAAATTGGTCATACGGACACCCTGGCTGTTGCATTATTATAATTACTTGCATTAATGACAGTAGTTTATGAATGTACTGTATGAAATTATGAATGTCCCTTGAACTTTGACACATACTATGCGTCAGTACGTTAGTACTACAAATAATACTAAGAGGGGTCCGAATAATCACTTCCGGTGACCAGATATACCTGGTAGAAATGGGTTATATAACATCCAAAAAATGTAGAAAAATGAAATGAACGAAATGAATTGATTATTTTTATCAAATATTTAGCACCTAGCAATGGCAGTGAATTGAAGTCTTTTTCAGTCAATTATACCATGAATATTACAAAATGTATCTGACATTCTGGTACCACTGCAGCAGTTGTTAATGAAAGGACAGCAAACCTCCAGTAAACAAAAGGAAAATTTTGAAAAAATATAATTAGTTAAATACAAAGATTTGAATTGATACATGATTTCCTGCCACACCATGAAATAAAGTAATTATTTGGTAAGGAGAAACCCTGTGAATTTCCATTTTTTCTGCCACTTTCTTTTTTTTCTTTTACTATAGAAAATCAAAAACTAATGGTCAAAAGATTGTTTACAAAAAGTGGCGGACATTATTTCAGTGATTAATTTGATTAAATTACGGCGATTAAGTAGGGGTCGCTCCATTGAGCTCAAACAAGGTCATATATAAGGAGATTTTCAACAAATTTTCAACCAATCATATTTTAAATTTACTCATTATGTAGCAGGGGCCGAAAACATCGCAGGCGCCACAGGCGCCGCCTGGAGGCAGCAACAAATTGGTGATGCAGCAACTCTTTCCCACAAAAATATTTTGACATGAGTTTCTTAGAATACTCAAATGTTTGTTCTCGTTTAGATTTGTTGCATTTTGCTTTCTTGTGTTTTATCAATGTTTTTATTCATACTTGTTAACACTCTTTATGGTTAACACTGACATTAAAAACCTTTTTTTATTATCTCTCATTGTCTTGGTATCAATCCAATCCGTCCAAAACATATACCCTTGCATATGCTTTCACACACTCGCGCAAACAAACACTGAAATGTTTATCTCACATAAATAAAAATCTTAACGGGGACCATATCGTGTGACGCAGCTATACTTTTGCCCGGAGGCAGGAAAAAATATTTTCGACCACTGTTATGTAGACTATACTTGAGCATTTCAGAGAACTTCAAACTAACCCAAATTGTCGAATATAAGCAGGGAAAAATAATAAGACGCGTACCACAACGTAGTTACAGACAGATGATGTACACCTATGCATATTTTAACGATTTCCAGAACACTTGCAACTGTGGCAATTTATTAATATATTTTATTGACCAAATTAAGGTATCATCTACAAATCATAGGTAAATGTGCTTTTCGATTACATCATCATCATCATCATCATCATCATTGCCATATGAATTGGTAGATGAAACACCTTAGCAGAATAGAAACGAGTTTTTCTTTTTAAGACAAAATCTGTTCCATCCGTCACATTTGGCAAAAAGGATCTACTTTTACGTCAAATAAATTTTCAAAGTAGTAGAAGAAGAAAATATAATTTTCTTAATTAAATTCTCAAATAATTGACTCACATCCACTGTCTGCAAATTATCGGTAAATTTGCCTTTCGATTGGTTGAAAATAACATCATCAAGATTCTGATTGGTTGACTTAATGAGTTTTCATTTTAACAAGCCATCTAATGATGACGTTTTGAATTGAACCAATGATAATCTTGAAATTTACCACCATTGAAACAGTAATTTTACCCTTGATTTTTAGACAATGGAGAATGGGATTCTGATTTTTTGTTATAATTTTGTTTAGATAAAGAGAGTGAAATAATAATGAAATAACACACAATGTTTTTCTGCAAATTGAAGGTAAGTTGATCGTGTGATAATTTGATTGGTTAAAAATAACATTATGAATCTTTGTGGTCATCATAATTATCGTTTCTTTAAAACTAAATACTCTCAAGTGCATAAATCAAGATCTTTATGACGTATTTTTCAACCAATGAAATGATAATTTTTCTTATTATTTGCAGACAATTACTTAGCAAAACATACAGGGAAAAAGAGAGACAAAGTAGGCAGGGCCTTAAGAGTGGAAAACAAGTATTCTTCTCTTTTCTGGCACCTATTAAGTTGCACCACCTACAGGTAGGGAAGGTTTTTAAGAATTTATCAGAGTTTTATTTAGAAAATCCTATATGGCGTTGATAAACGCGCAAAGGTCTATCCCTAAGCAAATTGTGTCATATATTTTTAAGGGAGGGACAAAGTAGGCAGGGCCTTACGAGTGGAACACAAGTATTCTTTTCTTTTCTTTTGTTTGAAGAAGATTTTTCCATCTAGAATATTGATGAAGTCTTTTGTTTCTCACCACTCATTTTAAAGGAATATACCAGCATATTACATAAAAGATTTTGAAATATTTTCTTCTGAGTGATTTTTTTTTTCTTTATACATTTTACCCACCATTTCCTTTAATTACATTATCATGATAATTGATTGGTTTCTTCAGAATTGGAATTAGCATTTTCAGTTTTAACAAAATATCAAATGATGACATTTTTTAAATGACCCAATCAAAATCTTCATGACATAATTTTCAACCAATCAAACAGCAAATTTACTCATAATGTATAGACAAGCCCCTAAATCAAGTTTTCGATTAGTTTGTTTTTTTATTAAAATAATTATTTGTTTTTTTCTTTAGGGATTGTCCTTGTCACTAATTCAATCTTTTGATTGGTTGGAAATTACATCATCAAGATATTGATTGGTTATTGTTATTGCATTTTCATCATTTAAAAAAACATTTAACTGTTACATTTTAAATTGAACCAATTATCTTCCTGATGACATAGTTTTTAACCAATCAAATGGCTCAAATAGCCGAAACATAGCGACACTTCTTTAGAGAATATTTTTCTATAAAATCCTTCTGTTATTAAAAATGAATATACAATTTCTGAGAAATGTTTTGTTTTTCTTTATACATTTTATCTTCTAGAAAATATAAGCCAAAACTCGTCTTAGAAACGAAGAAACGAAGAAAAAAGAAAAAAATAATTGGAATAGCATTTTTATTTTTAAAAAAATATCTAATGGTGACATTTTTAGAATGAACCAATAAAAATCTTTATGACATAATTTTCAACCAATGAAACGAAGGAAAAAAGAAAAAAAGTTATAAAAACGTTGACATCAGACTCATGTGTACATTACGAAATCGTGCACATATTTCGAATACTAAATCATATTGGAAGGTTTTTTTGTTTTTTGCAATAATCTTGATAAAACTGTGTCTGTGTGTAAGTATGTGACATTTGATGTTATTTGTTTATGTAGTCGTACAGCGAGATTTTGTTGTTAAAAAGACTTTAAAAGACAAAGTTTTTATAATTATAAGATCTAATAATATAGCTTAATTTTATGTACACCATTATGATTAGAAATATTGTTCGTTTGTCTGATTATGATCTTTTCATATCCACATTACTTTCTCAATTTCCAAGTACAACTTCACATAAGTCGATTATATTTTATTTATTGAATTTATTCAAATGTTTGTAAAGCTGGTCACACTGAGTATTTTTGGACGTCAATTGTATAACGATATTATGTCTGACAATCAATTATAATAATATCTAATATTTGTTTATGAAATGCTAGCATGTTGGACAATAGAAGGGATGAATAATTTTGATTAGAAGATTAAGATTAGTTATGAGATTTGAGAATTATGTATTATTTTACAATTGTGATAGTAATAGTAATAGTATATTGTTTGTTTTTGTTAGTTATACCAGGACTATGTTATCTTTTATTTTTTTTAATTTCTTTATCTAGTTTTGTATTTTTCTCATATCTTATATTTTGTTTATGACGTGTCGACGCGATTATCGTTATATATCGCCATGCCGATATCCGTTATCCGAAACATTTTAGTAAACACGTTTTTTGAAATTTCTAGCAACAAATAGTTGCTAAGAAACGAACGGGCAGAAACAAGCCACACAGGAGAAAGTAGTAACACATTTGAGTAACACAGAGAGTTTAAACGAGTGTTCCCGAAATTTTTCGAGATTTCATCTCAGTGACTTTCGGAAACGTTAGCCTGACGTTGATCAGGCACTGGATGAGATGTGGTCGCACATCATACTTCCGTCTGACACTCAATGTCCCTAAGAGAATGTCCTCAGCATAGGCAATAGCACCTTAGAATACACGCCACAATTGAAACTGTCGTCTTGTTTTGGGACATTTATCAAATTCACAGGGATAACAGAGTTTTGAAAAAGAGAATAATTTGCTCGGATACAAGTTTTAATAGATTTGTTCAAGTTACTTTTCCTTGAACTATTGCTCAATTGGACCTGGTTATCGAACGATCTTGTGAGGGTCCAGTGATCTTTACCATCGTGAATAAGTTGGAGATGTTCAATATCCACAGGTATGAATTTCTCTGGCTTCCTGCAATACAGAATGGATTGATGGACTGCATCTGACTTTCTCCTTAAAGGGGATTTTGTGCGATGCTCTCCCCATCGTAGTCAGCAACAGACTCCAGCAAGCACATTCTTTTTGATTTTTGAATTTCGAATTTTGAATGCTATCCAATATGTTCAAAATTGCTACCCCGTTTATAACGGCATGTCGCTATATACGAAACTATATCAATTTGTATAGAAAATATTTTTGACATTTACTCCGCATATTGCTTTCTCAGTTCCTCATATAGTTGAACTGGTGTCGATAGAAGGGCGTAATGAAAAAAGCAAAAGAATATGTAGTATATCTTGTCAGTGAAGGGAGTATTTTATTACATATTTCATTTCATTTATTAGTTTAAAATTTATTTATTTTTCTAAAGACTATTTCCTGCTTTCTCAGTTGTTCTTCGTAGTGTTATTATTAGGGGGCTTCAACTTATTTTGATGGGTGCGAGGTAAGAGGATTTTTTCACAAAATGGGAAAAATTTTCGTACCCCCAAAAAATTTCAGAATATTTCCATACCACCCAAAAACTTTCAAATCATTTTCGTACCCCCCTCCCCCTCCCCCCCCCTCCGATTACAACCAATAGTAGTGAAAAAGAAAAATGATTAGAAAAAGTTTTAAAAAATTTAAATAAAATATTTAAAAAAAAAAAAAAAAAAAATATTCAAAATATTTTCGTACCAATCACAAAAAAAAACAACTCACAACCCACCCCTCATAAGAATAGAAGCCCCCTTAGGTAGTGAAATTATAATTATATAATGAAAGTTGAAGTGAGAAAAGTAGAATATATAGTCACATGTGAGTTTGTGGGCTATGGAAGCCACGCCGACCCGAATTCTTCAAAGGCAAGATAAGACAAATTTCGTTTAATCTTGTAAGTAAAGGGAGGATATTATTATTATTATATATTTTATTTCATTTACTACGCAGTAGTTTTTTTCGAAAAAGTATATCTAATTAACACCAACTGTGAAATAATAAATGATTCTGAACATAATCGTAGTGATAGAAAAAGTATTAAAAAATAATTAATAAAGGGGATGAAATAAATAAATGAATTAATCGATAGATAAATAAATTCATTAGGAATTGTCTACAAATTATCGCTAAATTTGTCATTTGATTGGTAGGAAATTACATCATCAAAGATCATATTGGTTCAATTTAAAATGTCTCCACTTGATGATGTAAAGGGAAGTGAAGGGAAGAAAATAAGACATCCTAGTACATCTAGTACACGCTTTTAAGTTTAAGAATTATCATCTTAAAACCAAAAAAAAACTATTCTTATAAGAAAAAAGCGTCTAGTGATTATTGTAAATGGTTGCAAGAAGGTTGATGTTTCATTGGTTGAAAATTACATCATCACAACTCTGTATATTCTGGATGCCATCGCCATCGTCACCGGGAAGAAATTCAGCATAATCTATGATAGAAAAAAAAAACAGAAGATAATTCATTTCTTCCCTAATAATATCTGTTTTTGATGGATTATAATCCAGAGCCCAGAGTATCAATTTTAACTAAGCTTCATTGGTGGATTGGAGAATTTCCATGGGATGTCTGGGGTATTCATGATCCCCCAACTAGAATGTTCATTCCACCCTAGGGAGATAACCCCCACCTGGAATTAAGTTAAAATTGGCTAACCCTTTATCGCCAAGGGAATAAACAAAAAAATCTACCAAAAATTTCAGAACCCATATTTATCCCCCTCCCCATCCCCATGCCTGAGGGAGTTGCTTTATGCTCACAATATTTACCGTTGCTTTACTGTATTAAGTGACAGCACTTGAAGGGAAGGAGACAATTTTCTTAATTCTGCTTTTCAACAACAGCGAAATAATATTTTTTTTAGTATACCTGATTAATTATTCATCGCACATTTCATGTTTTCTTCATTTCGAAAACGAAATCCTCGTAGTACTACGTGCGCCATGCTTGATGAATTTCTCAACAGGATATCAATTATTCAAGTCCGTTTTCTTTTCATCTTCATAAATTTTCCATTCTATTGGTTGAAAATTACATCGCCAAAAATCTGATTTGTTCAACTCGAAATGTCGCCATTTGAAGTTTTGTTAAAACTAAAACTCGTGATAAAACTCTTTTTATGTGAACCAATCAAAATGTTAATGATGTTATTTTCAACCAATGAAATGATGAATTTACCTATAGTTTGTCGACAATTCCTTCTTTTTATTTCCAGAACTTCTTTTTTCTTCGTTCATTATGATAGACATTTATTCCTTTTTTTTCGTAATTTTATCGAACTTTTCGACTTGCGTGTGAATTTCTGAAACCTGTTTAAAGGACTTGTCCACAAATGATGGTAAATTTCTCGATTAAAAATGCATCATCATCAATATTCGTATTTTGGTTTTAAATCAAAATGTCTCAATTTGATGTTTTGTCAAAACTCGAAATCATGTTCTACTTTTAATGTTCATCATGATAGGCATTCTTTTCTTCTTCTTTTTTCGTGATTTGATTGAATTTTCGTCTGTTGTGTGAAACCTATTTGAAACCTGCTTGTTGAAAATAAAAAATGTGTGCAAATTTGTTGGTAGATTTATCAATTCATTGGTTAGAAATTTCTCCTTGAAGATTTTCATTGGTTAGAAATTTCTCCTTGAAGATTTTCATTGGTTAGAAATTTCTCCTTGAAGATTTTCATTAGTTCCCTTAAGATTTCTGAATACACTGAAATTACTTTGAAAATATTCCCGAAAGAAAGGCATGAGCCATTTCTTTTTGAAACATACGCGTTGAAAATAAGACTAGTGGAATTGTGCGCAAATTATTGATATTTTTATCAATTCATCATTTTCATTGGTTAAAAATTTGAAAAATCTTTGAAAAAAAAAGAAGCAATTTTCGCTTCCCCCAAATATTTGTATATTTTTATCACATTGTAATAAACCTGATGTTAAGAACTTTTTCTCTCTTTTATCAAATCGCGTGTTTTATGATTTGGAAAAGCTCTGAATGTAGAGTGATGAAAGATTAATGATTGTATCTCAACTAAAATAATAGGGAATAATAAGGAGAACTCGGGAGAACGTTTTACTGGTTTTTCTTTAACCCGCAAATCAGAATGTTAAGGTATGTAGGAAATTTTAGTTTCAATTTTAAAATGATAAGAGATTGTCTACAAACTATCGGTAAATTCATCTCTTCGACATTGGTTAAAAATTACATCATCAACATTTTGATTGGACCACAAAAGAGATTTATCGCGAGTTTTAGTTTTAACAAAACATCAAATGGCGACATTTTGATTTGAACCTATAACATTCTCGATGATGTAATTTTCAACCAATCAAATTTACCGATAATTTGCAGACAATCCCTAAGGGAAATATAGAATTTAAGTTGTCAGGATCTGAAAAAAAGGAATTCCTTCGTTTAGGGGTAGGGGGCCACTGCTTTCAGACAGAATTTCTAGGTCTTTTCCAGGTTTTTAAGGAATTTGGTTCCTAAATTCTGAAAAAAAGGAATTCTTTCGTTTTTTTGTTTGTTTTTTTT
>JAUKPT010006089.1:0-10041 GCA_032273505.1 Nanomia bijuga | reverse complement strand
AATGCTTTTACTACAATAAAATGTTTTTTTCATTGACAATGGGGTATGATCAATGTGTCAAACATTGATTTCACTATCTCAACTTTTTGCATGTTATCATACACAAGGGATATAGCTGATCTATCTGAATAAGCGGTATAAGTTTCATATGGAGTTTAATGCACCACAATGGGTAACTTGTAGTTGACGTTACCTCGGTGATTTGATTAATTTATTACGGAGATTACTAAAACTCCATATTTTCTTTTCATTGTATGGATTTAAACACAAATTTAGGTATTTTTGAAAAGTAATTTAACTTTTTTTTCTATTTTAGATGTTCCTGTAAGAAAATAAATTACAGCAGAAGAGAAATATCTCCCTTCAAATTATTACCCGTCTTTCGGAAATGGTTTACAAAGCCCACGAACCTCTAAATGTTGCTTTCATTCATGGGGTTACGTCTGAAACATGACGTGATAATCTTTTCAGTAATGATAGTTCGTTAGCATCTTGTCATCAAAAATGGCGGATGGAAGAATAGCTTATCAGGGATACCATAAATTCATAAACGATAAATTAACGCTATTTTATCAATCAAACACAAAAAGACATTTAACGTATTTCATTATTTTTCATACAGTAAATAACTGTTTACAACACAGCATCATTGAAATAAACAAATAGGGCAGTCATTCATTACATCCACTGCAATCGATTGCAACCAATTAACGTTTTATTATTCATACTCAACATTCAATTAATGTTCTGTTAGTCAGCCCCATAACAATCATCGTATAGATTTATTTTGATGTATTTAATAACATCACATTCCCATCGCAGTTGTGATTTAGGAGACTGTCTGCTAGTGACAGTAGTAGCTAGAGCTTACTCATTCTGCAACTTCCATTAAAGGTCAATGGATCCCGTCAAGTGTTGAATGTTACCTATGTGTAGTAGAGCTTAATATACACCACCTCATGGTTTTAACCATTTCAATTGGCGAGTTCCAAACTTTTTAAAAGAATCCCCCGGCGAAAATAATAAAAGACATGTAAAAGAATTTGGCGAAAACAATTTAAATAATCCTTTATCTGTTCAGACATCGAGACATTAAAAGTCAGAATTATGATGACGTAACAGAGGAGACATTGAGGGTCAGATTCGGGCCGGTTGTTGTCGGACCAGCAACATTGACTCATAAGATTGCATAATGAAGTTAATTAACAAACTGTATTTTGTCTAAAAGTTATCGACCAGACATTGAGAGGGAGGGGCTTGCTTTGAACACAACAACAATGGCTGTAAATCTGATTTCCTTGCAGATTTAATTAATGATCAAAAAAGTATTCTGTCGATGTGAATGCAATTCTAGATGCCAGTTTATAATGATTGATTCGGTGAAAAACATCAGATATTCAATTCCAGTGCAATGAATTGCAGTGGCGGAGCAAATGTTCTTGGGGCCCCTATGGCGACCCTTGGGGCCCTTTTGGACCCTTAAAACATTATTTGTATTATTGAAGGATGGAGAGTTAGCTCTAAAACACAACATCATCGTTGTATCATTTCAACAACTTCATATTTCGGGCATTCTGAAATTAAGATCGTGTTTAAACATTAATTCAAATATTCTCTATTTATTATAAAAGAATAATTGATCAATCCTATGAATATAAGATACTTTTGTATCATGTTTTAAAAAAAAAATCTTATCATGTATAAGAATATGTTCAATTGCTCTATTTGTTCTTTTGTAACTGATCGTGGTTTGTTGTTACTCTCAGTCGTGCCTTTTATTAGAAATGACTTATTCAATATAATTTCTTTTGTTTTACAAGACAAGTGCGACTTTACTCCAATGAACATCAAACATTTTGAATTTGGTGTATACCTCTAACTATCGGGGATAAACGGTTACTACTACACATGTGAGTGTCATGTAAATGAATTGGTGTGATATTTACCAATACTCGGACGGACTAATGAATAAGAAAAAGATTTCTTCATAAGCCCATTAGCATTGGCAATGCTCTTATTAATTTCAAAAATTAATTTAGATAAAAATCTTTATACCTAAAATAGAGTTACCTAAAAAAAAGATTAGTAAGAATTGGACGTCAAAACCTAATTTAACTGGCTGATTGCATTATCAATAATCTGATTGGCTCAAATAAAAAACCCTCCTAATCATCTTATTACTAGTCGTATTCAATTGCGAGCCAATCAGATTATTGATGATGTAACCTATAACCAATAAAATGATAAATCTAATGCTTTTCATTCAAATAAGCTAGGAACGTAGGTGAAAATGAAAGGGTCATACACTGTGAGGAAAAAGATTGGAAAGGTCGCAGCGTATTAGCTTCACCACTGGCCCAGACTACTGAATGCTAAATACTAAATATTTTGTAGTCTATGCCATCGGTAAATATTTTGACCCAAACCTCTTATTTCTTCCCCAACTATTTTTCAATTTTTCTTATTTCTTCCCTGTTTTACGATGCAAAACAATAGAAATCGCTTATTTCTTCCCTATTTTTCTAATTTTGCTTATTCCTGCTGTTGGCCAAAATACTTACCGTTGAGCTAAACAGATCTCAAAAGTTGCGCTAAATAAAATCGCATACATTTTTCAGTCATAGCTATAATGTACAGGGATTCTTTTTTAACTGTGAGTTGCCCAGGGGTTGCAGTAATTTTTGGCATGATTTGTCAGGTGAATTTCACACCGGAGGTTAGAGCCCCTTTTCCCCTTAAAAATGTCTTACATTTATCAAAACACGCCGGCTGTGATAAAATTACGGTTACACCGTATTCACATTTTCCCCTTTTTACCGTTCGTATCTATTGAATTATTAAGTCCAGTCACGAAGACAGCTCTTGTCAGCTAGAGGTTATAAATCTACCAGCCTTGGGCGCACCCCCCCTAGAATTTTACGTTTTAAGCCTTTTTTCGAAGCATCAAACCTGCATTTAAAGGTTTAAAACCTTTTGCTCTGGCTTTTTTTGGGTGGAGGATTATGGGGCAAGGATTTTGCTTGGAGGAGGAGGGGGGGGGTACTCCAATATGGATGCGGGTCTAATTCAGTCATAGTGATAACGTAGTCATACTTACTTTCCCTGTGCTACCGTTGGTATCCGGTGGTGTGTTCGGGTTCTCGCTGACCGCGGAGTTGATGCTCTGTGAGTCACTGCTCACACTTCCACTTTTACTCCCTCGCTTCGACAGACGCAAGATACCACGTGTCAATGCGTTATTCATGACGTAATAGTATTGATGTTTATTTATTTCTTGGTAAGTAAGTAATGGAGTAATTAATGATTTTACAATAGTATATAATGTAAAATGAACCTGAAAAATGTTGGTCCATCCATATTTCTCTTAGTTACGGATTCAGGATGATACATGCAAAGAATCGACAAATAAGTGCATAATAAAACAAATCTCAAAATTATACCTATCGTTATATTTTATCCATTTCCTGACGAGAAAATGAACAATAATTTATATTATAACAATAATGTGAAATACGAAATGATCTTTAAAAATATTGATCCGAGGGGCCATCTCGAAATGGTTTCCTTTTATATCCCTTATCCTCAGCCCTTGTCTTAACGGTCAACCCCTTTCAAGCACATTTTCCAAAAGACTTGCTATAGATGAATCAATTATAGGGGAAAAGCGCAAAATTCAGGGGGGAGTGACACTTTCTACCTGAGTATTAGAGACATTGGAAAGCTATTTTGTACATTGGAGGTTTCATTTTTTTCTGAACAGATTATGCTTGATCCCACCCATTTGAGACGACCCCTTGCATTACCAAAGAAAGGAAAAAAACAAAACACACAAACACACAAGCTACACTACACTAAAACACAACTTGTAACATAATCTATTCCTTCAAACAAAGGAGCCATAGTTATAGACTATCTTAAAATTGTAGCTATGTAATCTAATCAAATCATTCCGTCAATAATTTGGTTATTTCAAGAATGTCATAATTTCAGTAATGTCAAATCTTTATGAAGTGTTCTTAAGTGAAGTTAACGGATTATCCACGATGTTGTTAGAACGATGTTTGATCAAGACTTGACGCTTCAATGGCTTACAAATAATTTCATCAAAATTTCGGTTTATTTTAAAAAGGACATATTGTTCTAGTGTTGTCAAGCTTCATTGGTATTCTTCAATGAAGCGAAATTCTCAGAACAAAGACAATGCGTAATTGAGTGAAACAATTGAACCCTGCAGGCCAGTAATAATTGTCAAGATTTTTATGATTGTACGTCTTTAGGTAATGGAGGTATGCACTTATGATGGGACAGTCTTACAAAGCCATCATCGAGCTAATCTAGTGTTTCGTCAGGTACCAACTGACTACCTAATTTCCTACCTAATGGCATGGGTTGACCCGTCGGCATTTCCTAAAGATGGTTAATGTACCCTCGCTAAAAGCTCGAGTTTAGTGCATTTTATTGCATCATTTTCAATTACAATCGCCTCTATCATCCGCGTCCAGTAAGTATATCTTGACGACGATGCTTAACTTACATGAATGGAAATGTGTTGAAAAATGACATACCACTGGCAAAACTAGCTAAACTACAAGAAACAAATATTTGTAAAATATGAAAAATTATACCGACACTAATGTCAATCAGGTATAGTTCGTCAACAAATCATCGATAAATTTGATGTTTTATTGGTTGAAAGTTATGTAATTAAGATCCTTATTGGTTCACCTAGCAATGCTGAGTTAGCATTGGATTAATAATCTTTGAATTCTGTCAAAAGCAACAATTGACAATATTTTCGATAAAACCCGTGATGATGTAATTTTCAGTCAACCAAACAGCAAATCTACCGATAATTTGTAGACAATGCTCAATTCTCTCTGCTTGAAGAAACACCAAAACATGTCATCATTACATTGTGGCTATCATTAACAAAAAAAACACAACCAAAGACAAGCATTCAGTCCACACAATAAGCATTTAACTACAGCGTGGAAATACTTAACATCGTAACAGGCCTTTCTTAAGCTATGACCATCTCTTTGTTTTACAAGAAATAACCAAATGACAGAACACCAAAATTTTACAAAAAATATTAAACAACCAAAGACACAATTAGCATCTAACTACAGCGTGGAAATACTTAACATCATAACATCTCCTTTAAGCTATGACCATCTCTCTGTTTTACTGTATTCTCCACAAATAACACACATACACGATATACAGCGTAGAAATACAGCTTAAAGCTTTATCATAAATATTGATATGATAAAATAAACATGATGATAAATGGATATCACAAAAATTAGCTCAACACAAAAACACGTGACACTCAAAGAAAGAATCTTATTAAAAAATGAATGAACAAACAAAAGAACACAAAAGAGAAAGTGCACTTCAAAGCATGTTTTGAGGCTTCGAGAGTACGTATAAGCAAACAAGGTGGATATCAGTTTTACCGATCCCTTGAATGATAGGTGTGATCCTGAATGAATTTTGTGTTCAAATCAACGATCCACCGATTTTTTTAACGAGTTGCCTTACCAGTGGTGGACAGGTAAAAAAGAAATCGGCCAGAGCAAAAACAGAGCAAAAACTCATCACAGCGGTCCAAGCTTGAAATAACCAATATTTTAGTGTACTTTTTGCTATCTGTTAAGTCTGAATAATAAGATATGATGTTCACAGTGAAATGTTTTAAATATTTTTATGCTTTATTTATGATTTATTCTAACTGTTAAATATGTTTATTCGGAAGCAGCCCGGGATGGATACAACTGCTTTTTCATCAAGTCTCGTTCTCAAGTCTCCCGCCCACGTTATGATTTTGTCTCTGTAAGCATTTATAGAGAAGCTAATTTACTTATCAGATGATTTTTTTCAGTCGGATCTGCAGCAAGATGTAGCAGGATTGTTTTGGGTCTAATAAGTTGCTGTCTCTACCATAAATTATATTTGGGTCTGATTTCCCTGACTTATCTTACTGGGTCTGCAGCGAGACTGTGCTGCATCAGTAAAATTCAATTTGGGAAGTGACCTTTCAGAAAAGGATGGAAAATAACCTTAAATCAATTACAACAAATCCATAACAGTAATTCCTTACCTCATCAAAGACAAAATTAAAAAGTGCAAATAGTCAATCACAAAAATGTCGTAGGCAGTTTCTGGAAAATGACTTTAAGAACTTTTAAAGACTGCACCTATAGAATGTTGCTTTACCTCATGGAACCTTCAGTAGTTTGATAAACCCACATAACACATAAACAAAAATATTTTCGTGCAAATAACAAAGATATTCAAATGATCATATAACAGCCACAAGAACAAACAAAGAAACTTTACCCATCAGAGCATCTGATAGCTTCTGATATTAAAAGCCTTGAGAGTTAATTTACCAAATGCAACCGATCACGCGCAAATTTCTTACAGACAGGACTATTTTTATACAATCGTAATTCTGCCATGATTACAACAAGTAAAACTTGCAATTTCAGAGCATATCTTTAAGATCAAGATTGTATTTAATTGCAGTCATAGTTGAATAAAAGCACCAACATCAAATCCATTTCATATTTTACAGTTAACCTTGTACAATACTCCACTCATCAGAATTCTTCCATAAATGACAGAGACAACAATTTATGCTCACAAATTTAAATCTAATAACTGCCATCTCTAAGTATAACAGCACAAATACAGACCAATTATCATATACTTTCTAACATTAAAAAAACATCTAAGTTCTACTATAATTATATTTAAATATAGTTCGGGCTAGTAATTCGATTAGAAAAATCAATACGGGAAGCTTCATGATTCTAATTTTAGTAAACCAAAATTTTCGTCTGCCACTGCAAACGTCGTTGATGAAGACTGTAAATTTACAATGTTGCCAAACGGCTTTATCTACAATGTTATAGCATCACTATACAATGTATGCAAAAATATAATTATATCATAAATCCATATCATACTGTAAAATGTGTTTACAAATTGCTGCCCTCATTTATCGCCATGTTCTTGATATCATTCTGCCTGCCTACACACAACAATCGCCCAACTAGTCTCTCATGATTAACAAACGACAAACACAAAAACAATGACTGGGCTAAGATACACGTAAAAGAACATATTCCCTATGCTTTAAAACCATCCTTAACTATCAACATCAAAATCAATCTATTTTTCAGAAGCATAGAATTCAATATTCATATTTTCCATCGTGTTATATTGTAAAATGAATCACTATTCCCTCCCCAATTCGTAAATCCAAATAAGCAACATCAAAAAATGTGTTCACAACATTTAATAATGGCCATCATTTATCTTCCATACACTTAACATCGCTGGCCTTTCCACACTATAATAATCAGCAATATCTCGTAATCAAATACTAACATTTAAAAGATCAGTTGTAACAAAATTTTCCATAATTGACAGAGATAAATCTAACAAGAATATTTAACGACATGAGTACAGACAGAATCTAACTACATCATATCTTGAATCTTAAGAGCATCTATAGATTTAACAGATGTAATCGTTTTAGATTCATTTAAACTAACTTCAACTACTCAAAAACCATCACAATTCTACAAAAATCATAACAACACTCCATAGTCTAATACGTTAACATGAATCTCTATATAAACTGCAGAAACACATAAATGAAAGCAATATATGCTCACAAATTCAACGAATTAATCTTAAACACTTTAATAACGGCCATCTTTTATCGTCTATGTACTTAACATCAGTGACCTGCTTTCCACACTATACACAACAATCTCTCGTAATCAAACACTAAAAATATAAAAGATCTTTATCTGTAATAACTTTTTTTGAGTCACAGAATAACGTCTCTGTACACACATAGATCCTTACATAGAAGCTTTGACAGTCATTCTTACTTAATCTTGTGAGACAATGGGCTTTATTGTTATGTCGTTTAGTTGGTTATTTATTATCATCTTATCACTACTGTGATGTAATTCTAATAGAATAATGAAATCAACTCTCTATCATTAATCCATTTGATATCTGTTGTCTGTAATGAACAAATATCTCTACAAGCCGGGTATAGCCAGTAATACATGGCTGTGTTTTGTCTGTTAGACAAACAAAAAGGTGACAACAATATAGAATATATACAGAAAATACGTTCAATTCGAAAATAAATGTTATAATTCTGCATAACCATGTACATAAGACAAAAATCAACTCTCATTAATTCCTTGATATTGTGTTGTTTGAAATGAACGAAACCCTACAAATAAATACAAAATATAGCCAGCAATATTATGTCTCTGCTTTGAGTATGAAAGCAAAGCAATAGAGTGGCAACAATATACAAGTCTAGTCAAGAAAATGTTATGAAATAGTTCTTATAAAACTACACTACAGTACTCCTTAACAAGAGCTTAATATCTGTATTCAACAAAACTCATCAAATAAGTACAGGCAATGTAGCCTCTTCTATATAATGAAAAAATGAACTTTTAATGCAATATAACGCTCCTAACAAGAATCTAATGGTGTAAATCCATTGACTGGATCTTTAGTGACAGCAACAGGTAATAGAGATACAAAAGATAAGGAATCAAATCAAAACCATGTCTAATTTAGACTATTTGATTGGTTGGAAATTACACCATCAAGAATCTGATAGGTTCATTTCAAAATGTCATGATTTTTTCATGTAAAAAATGATGATATGAGTTTGAATGAACCAATCAGAATCTTGATAATGTAATATTCAACAAATCAATAGTCTAAATTAGACAAAGTTTTGAGATGACCCCTAAAGTTAAATGTAATAGATTTGAAACTAAACCGATATTCACAAAAAGCCCTAATCATAATCAAATATATACGCGGACATCCAAAAAAGAAAGTCAGTTCAAAATGTCACTCTTTAAATTTTTCCTAAAACTAAAATTTTTGGTGAAATTGTTTTGTGAACCAATCAAAATCTCGATGAAGTAATATGCAACTAATCAATATTCTAAGTTACACGAAGCTATGATATTACTCCTTATAGTCAGAAACAATAAATAACATACGAAAATGACTTAGACTGAGGTTTAACAAAATGTCTAACTATATTGTTCATGAAATATAAAAGAAATTTGACGTTGCCAACAAAATACCAACATGCAAAAAAATGGCTAGCCAATGACACGACAACTGCCTGACAATGAAACAAAGAGGCAACAAACGTACATGTAAAGGTGAAATTAATCAAATGTCAGAAGAACACATATTTGTGGAGGAACCTCTTTGAAGCATATACCTTTCAACAAAACATAATATCTTTTCAGTGCAGGGGTTGTCGTTAATTCATGGCTAAGTTAATCTTTAAATTGGTTGGCAATTACATCATCGAGGCACTGATTGGTTCATGTAGAAGTGTTTTCATAATTTCGGATTTTTACAAAACATCAAATTGAGACATTTTGATTTGAACTAATAAGCTTCCTAATGTTGTCATTTTTAGCCAATCAAATGGCTTAAATAACTTTTCAGTTAAGACACACACGAAATGTCGCACCAAAATATTTGTTTCCAAACTATTGTTTTTTTGTACGACTCTTTGTACGGTTTTGTTTACGTTTACGTTCGCATGCTTTGAAGGAAATGTTTTATTGTTTGTCATCAACATGTGGATACGAATTTTAGACCATAAAACTATCGTTTTACTTTTTTGAAATATTTTGATGCTATGATATAGGTCATCACTCAAAAGCTGTTACGTTATCGAACATTGTGTTAATTGGTCAAAACTACAGTCGTATAGTATGCTTGAAAATATAAATAGGGTTGAGGGAATGTGAGAGGAATAAAACTGGTCAAAATATTTGCCTACACACGATTTTTTCGTAGTACGAGTCTTTATTCGCATATTCACATAGAAAACTTCTATTGGTCGACATGGATGCAAATATTTTATTTTTTTTGTTTTATTTATGCTCATATACCCAGCGCACATCCCAAGTAGAGGCAATTTACTAAGCACTACTACTTGGGCTGGGATCACAGGAC
>JAUKPT010006088.1:0-10042 GCA_032273505.1 Nanomia bijuga | reverse complement strand
CACACACACACACACACACACACACACACACACACACACACACACACACACACACACACACACACACACACACAGCGACGCCACTGGTTACAAGTGTCAGAGCGAGTGAAACGAAGAAATCTGTACAACCTCCCTGCGGAAGAGACAACGTTCGCGAGTCCACGCATGTTTTCGGTCCCTGATAACAACAAAAACGTTCAACGTGTACTAAAGCATTATGCGTAGTAGCTCAAATTCGGAGAAAACTAATTTAGCCTTACTTTTGCCCCTAGAGAATTGAGAGATTAAGCAATTATTAAGAAATTTTATTGTTTCACCTGCTATAGTCATGTCTACTATTTGCTTAAACTCTCTAATACCTTATGCAGCCAGTGGCTAGAAGAAAGGGTTATTTGGTAAAACTTTTTTCTTTTCTGGTTTCGTTAGGGGCCGTTCAAAAATTATGTAACGAGAAGTCAAGGACTTTTTTGAAGCCTTGGCGTGTAGAAAACCCGTTGCCCGGGCATGTATTTCATACTTTTTGAACGGTCTCTTAGGGATTTGGTTCGGCCCTAAATCAGATAGTATAATTTCATAATTATCCCTACTAAAACTGTGCTTTTTGAGAATTGGTCAAAATGGCAGGTTAAATCACTGTCAAGAAATCTCGTACACCTTCATGAAAATGCGTATCGTTTACTCGGAAATTGTAATTAAATCTTATTGTTAAAACAAAATTCTTGTACAGTGATTTACCCCTCGGTCAAAATGACCCACAGCTGAAGAAAGCCTTTAAAATACAACAACACGACGGCAAATAATGGAGAGAAAAAAAACAGGCAAAAATAAAATATGTGGTGGGAGAGATATTCTCCTTCCCCTTCCTCCGCCCAAATCCTGCTCATGATATACACACTAACCACTTTTCCAATGCTGGAGATATCTTAACTCAGATGTTTAAAAAAGCCCTCAAAAAAGCCAGCGACGCCAACCATTGCCCTGTATACTTTGCCCCAATACTTTATTTACTCGTTAATAAAACAATATAAATGAGGTCGTATAGTTAAAGGAAGGATAATTGAAATGATACAAAAAATATATATATACAACGAAAAAAGAATAATAATTTTGACTATTTTGAGTTTAGTGGTTATCGGAAAACCATAAGTAGAAGGCGAATTTCCTTTGTTTTGTCGAAGAAGCCAAAATTCTCATTAACTCAACAATACGGTAAAATAAAAAGGACAAGAACTTAAAAGTATGGTAAGAATATAGTCGAATTTTCTTCAAGAATTCCTCTCTTTAATAAGCTTTTTAGTCAATCTATGATTCAAAATAAAGAAATTAAGGCTTAAAATTGAATTAAAATGAAAAATCTAGGACATAATTTTTGATTACCTTTTTTCTGTACATGATGTGCATACAAGAATATCCTAAGGATAAATCAGGACGAAATTGGCTAAAACCCTAAGAATTCTCATCTTGGACCAAAAAACACTATTCTTACAAACTAATCCTGTATTCCGGTGTTTTCAGATTGAAGCTTGCAATTCAAGTTTTATGTTATTCAGCTGCAAGATTTCAAAGCCTAGAAACCATAAATTTCTTTTTTGAGCTTTAAAAATGACTCCATAAATCTTACGATTGGGTTGTAATGAAATTTTAACTTAAATAGCAAAGCACGCATATTCTCATTATTATCGAAAACTAAATATTTTCTAATTATTTATCAAAATCTTTTCTGCCAATTTATATCAAGATGGGTAAACTTCAGCTAAAGATATATAAGAAATTAATACAAATATTATTTTCTTCATATCTACGATTCTCCAAGAAGTGGAGAGGGGAAATAGGGTTCCCCATTGACGGTTCGACGCTTAAATCCCTTCGACGACCGACAAAAAGAAAATAAATCTTGTCTTCGACGCTCGACGCATCTAAAAAAATACGCACGATGCCAAACCTATTTTGCTCTCCCACAAAGATCTTTTCTACTAAAACCTAAATTGGTAACAGAAATTCGCTTTAATTTAAAGTTTCATTGTACCAAATAGTGTTTGAATTCTACTTTTTCCAATTTTTGTTATTTTTTTTCACCTTAATTTACAACAGATATAATGATATCGTTTCTTTATTCCTTCTTTCTCAATTTTATAACCTTGTAAAAATTGATCACTCGGACAAAAGAATCCATTAAATGCTGTATCGTCCATTTGCCCAAACCGTCCGACCCAATCCGTCCAGTGATTGTTACACGTCACCATACCCGGTGATCCCGGTAATCCGGGGCGCCCGACCGGCCCACGTCGACCCGCCGGTCCAGGTTCACCTGTGTCACCTTTTGTACCTGCAATTCCTTGTTCACCGGAATTGCCCTTTTCTCCTATACTTCCTTTGGGTCCTAACGGTCCACGTGGTCCAGGTAAACAATGATATAGTCTATCGTTTTTATGTTTTAGTTTGTCGTCTTTTATGCAGTTTCCTGGAATTCCAGGGTTTCCTTCCAAACCGATAGGTCCAGCATCACCCTGAAAGAAATAATGATTATTTTTCAAAAATAGTTGAAACACTTTATGCGAAAAAAACGTCGATTTTTATCCGATTTAGCAGATCATTCCACCAAATAGAAGCACGAAAAGGGTAGACCAGGGTGGCAGCGCGAAAGCTTAAGGACAATAAAAAATACATTTTTTAATGACGATTTTTTATATACACAATAAAAATAACATATATCGAGTCTTTAAAGCCAACAGATTAGTGTACTGATCATGACCGTAGCTCTTAGTTTCAGAATATCAGACCAAAATGTAGAGCCGCCCTTCTAACTATGTAACTGTTTATAACCTTTCATAATCCAAAGTTTTCCGAGGGCTGCGCCTCGACCTCGAGAGAATTTGAAATTGATTCCTGATTTTCTTTTTTTGTAGTCTAGCTACGGGTCTGATTACCTATGAGATAGCAAGTTTGACAATATCTTAACTTAACTTAACTTAATCAAAAGCTTTACGGAATATTTCCAACATGTCAGTAGTTCTTCCACAATAGTCATTAGAAACTTGAACTCGACCTGACACAAGCATTAGCTGTATTTACGCTGATGGCTAGTTAGGTTAAATCGACTAGTAAAATATTTTAACATAGTGAGCGTGGTAAACAGAACAGAATTAACCTAACTTAAGTCTGTTCACAAATAGTTGGCACATATTTTTATTTTTACAATAAAAGCTTTGTATTTCGCGGATTTTCAAATTTTTTTGGGCGCATAGAAGATATTGTTACTTAGATAGGTATGGTGGGTAAATATATTTTGGGAAATAAATTTTAAGGTGAAAAAAATGAACAAGAAACAACCTAAGTGTGTTCTTGGGCCCGTTATTTGAAATTTATAAAAAGTTGTAATGAATTTATGCTAATTCGATAGGGCTTGAATTTAGACGCATGCTATTATATTTTTTGGGCTGCAAAAGTCAGCGGCTCTACGAGTCGTAAATATTCTTCTTCATTTTTTCTACCTTTAAAATCTATTCCCCAAATTTTCTTACCCGCCATACCTACCTAAGTAACTATATCTTCTATGCGCCATAAAATTAAGAAAATCCGTGAAATGCGAAGCTTTTATTGCAAAATAAAAGACTTTAGTCCAAGTGTTAATTTAACCAGACCGAACGTAGACTTATTAATTCCGACAGAATTCACTCTGACAGGTTAAGTTACTATCTTCAGAGATTGAAAATCTTCAGAGACCGAACTAGTCTTCAGTATGAATACAAGCATTGACGGCTAAAGAAAAAGAATCCGACATCAATTGTTGTTACAAGTACATAACTTACAAAAACTCGGTATTGACAACAAGCCCTTTTTTACAACATTTATTTTTTCTTAAAAAAATATTGAAAAGTTACCTTTTCACCAGGTGGACCCTGAATTCCAGACATCCCTCTTCTTCCAGGCACGCCAGAAGGACCAGGCTAAATGAGAATTATATGGAGAATATAGAATTATGAATTAAATATTTGGGGAATTCATAACAGATTTGAACATTTTATTTCATGAGTTGAGGGAGCACTACTAAGGAACCTTTTTTGACACAAGGGGCGTGATGGGATGCATGGCATATTTTATTAGGAACGTGGGACGAATTTTTCAACAATCGTTTATGCTGGAATGGGGTCTGCGAAAAACGATTGTATTTTTTTCTAAACAAAAAACGGATGTGGGGTGCGAGGCTAAAATACATAAGAGACATGGGATGGACACTCCCTGCCCCCCCTACCCCCTCTTTTATGGCAGTAACATTTTTGTATGAATAATAATCAAGGATTTAACTGTAAGCTAGCACGCTTTTTGATTAACTCCTTGTAAAACTTCAAAAATATAACACAAACCTTTTTATAATTTACTTACCGGTCCAACTGATCCTTCTTTTCCAATTATACCAGGTTCTCCTTTCATACCCTAAAAATAGAATATATAATGCGTAACTTGACAATTTCGACTATTACATTTTAATCAGGTATTAAAGAGTCGATAAAGAGTCTCAGTAAATGTATTTTTTAATTGAAGATTCAAATAAAGAAACGGCCACTCAGGGTAAATCGCGTCATATAAATAAATTTAACGCATTAACCCTATCCAGACTGGGTAAGTCAAAGTGACCCCCGCTAGCATGAAAACGTTTGCCATTTTTGAACGGTTTAATATCTTTGGCTGAAATCTTTTGACTTTTCCTAAAATTTATCTCGCTACACATTTTTGTGTTAAAATACCCACTACCTGGACTAGGAACAAAAAACACGAAATCAAAAATCAAAAATCTGTTTTTTATGTGATTAAAATATCATACTACATAATATATGTGTATTTCAATAGAATTAAGGATCAAGAAGTTTAAAAATGAAGGCTTTTGTGTTAAGTTTTTTGTGCGCTTTTTTTTGTTAAAAAAAACACATGCTCGTTTTTATGTTGAAGTGTGTTTACTAATAATTGCATATCTCACGATTGCTTCGATCGTTTTAAACAAAAACTTGGAAAATATTATGAATTGTGTTGATAATACTTCATACGTCTTCTTTACTCGGTACATTTACTAGAACGCTGTTTTTTAAGGGGGGTTGTTATGTTCTTCTTCTTTAATTTAGACGCAACTTATGTCACCCTGATCTACCTTTTTCCTACTTTGATTTTGCTGAAAATGCAAACAAAATCGGATTAAAATTGACGCTTTTATCGCATAAAGTTACAAAGTTGTTCACACGTTTGAAATAAACTATAGTTTATATGCACTGTATCATAATGACATGAATGACAACAACCATAGCAACAAGAGAGCAGTAGAAAATAAATAAAAACGGAGCATTGCCTCCCACTACTCAAATTACTTCCATTAATTATATCTTCAAAAAATCTTATCATTACATGTTTTTTTGGGGCTTAATTCATGAAATTCGTTGAATTCACTCAATTTAATTATAATTTATAGCGATTTGGCGCCCTTCAATTTTTAGTCGCCCCCTAAAATGTTGAAGCTCAGCTACCTACCTAAATAATTGTTTCAGAATTTGTCTTAAAACAGCAAGATCCAACAGCTATATAATTAAAGACATCGGTATGTCATTGACATTGAAAATGTTTTTCCTTCTTTACCTACCATTATGGTTTTAAAGCGACAGTGATAAAAAAGATGGAAGAATTTCCCGAGACATTGTGGCACTAATTCATAATGATATTCATAATGTACAATGTTTGTAATGGCTGGAATAGCAACAAAAAGCAGTACTGAAGCATCTGAAACGATTTCAAATTTGCAATTCTTAAAAACCTGCAGTATTCCACCCGACGTGATGGCGCCAATAGCTTGTATAGGTAAGAATAACACAAAAACAGGTCGACAAAGATAGAAATAATTAACAACGCAGTTTGCAATGGGTAAAATAGAACGACTTCCTATATTAGCAAAATATTTAGATGCATATTAACAATAATTTGACAATCAATGATGACAAATCAACAAAGTCTAGCTGCAGCTAGACAACGTTTAACGATATGATATGATAAGGCAACGTTTAACGATATGATATTTCAGAATTTGTTTCAAAACAAACAGTTACATTATAATGACAAAAGAATGTCACTGACGATAAAAATATTTATTCTTATACACCTACCATTATGATTTTCAAGCGACACAGATAAAAAAAATGTGGCACGATTTCAAAAACAACCCTGGTACGTTATTTATTCTTGTGTGTACATACATACACTCTTTACATTATCTTATCTTGTTATGTTCTTAATAGCTGTGTATATTTGTACATTTTGGTACAGTGATATTATTACCCACCAACCGTAAACGATATGTTCCATGTACGTCACAGACGATTGTAGCAGATCTTCTAACACAAACACAAACACAAACAACTCCAAGTCCCACTGTTCTAGAACAGACCCAATGACTCTTCAGATAAGAATGAACAGTTATCATGCCGTTCCCATAACAACACAAACAGTGTGTCCAACACAGTACTAATGTTTTGATTACAGCATCAACAGCATTTAATATGGCTCCTTCCCCCCTTTTCGACTCTATATTTTTAAAATCCTTGGGAAAACTACCCTGTCAATTGTGAACGATTAAACACTAAGTCTTCCTTCCTTTTATGAAATTTAATCTTTACTTAAGATAGAACTGGAATTGTTATGTCGACGATACATATTTGCTAGTGCTAGTTTGATTGGTTAAAAATGACGTTATCAAGAATCTGATTGGTTCAATTCAAAGCGATACGTTTTATTCTTCGTTAAATTTCAAAATGATAAGAAAATTTCGAAGTTGGCCTATCAGATTCTTGATGATGCCATTTTAGACCAATTAAACGGTTGGAGTTAGCCATGCTTTTGAGACATTCCTTTAGCTTCTCATGTGGCCCGATCTATTGAAATGTTTGAGTTGGTTTGTCATAATGTGGAAGGGTTAGGTTTTGATTTTCAGTTCCTCTTGCACAGCAAGGCAGTCGCCAGTGACATACCGTTGTCTTTTATGTCTTTTTTTGCCCATTGCAACTATATTGTTGTTAATTATTTCCATCTTTGTCAACTTACTATCTTTTGTTATTCCTAATGGTAGGGGCGGCAGTAAAAACATTTATTATGCCAAGATACTGTGATATACCTTTGCTTTTATGATATAACTGTCGAATCATGTTGTTTTGAAACAAATTCTGAAACGTTAAATCGTTAAATCGTTAAACGGTGACATATTATTTGATAATTTGATACTGTTATATTGTTCCTACCATTACGAGCATTGTACATTATTGAATATTATGGATTCGTGCCACCATGTCTAGAGAATAGGGAAATTATACATCTTTTTGAGCATTGTCGCTTCAAAATCATAATCTATTTAAGGGCAGATAATCCAACATTGATATCATAAAAGCAAATATTTAAATATTTGTTCTTGATTGCCTAAAATCCTTTGAAATATATGTTTTGGTATCGATCTAAGTAAGCTATCTAAACAAATGAAGGTACTTACAGGGGGACCCGGCTGCCCACGTGGTCCTCTCCGTGATTTTCTGTCTCTTTTCTTTCCTTTTTGATAATTTAATCTGATATCCTAGAACGAAGGACAAAATAGTATAGTGGATAGAAAGTTCCAATTAATGTCCTAGCAGTTGATAATGGACGACAACAGTAGTGGATATGGAGTGTACTCAGTGGATTCATAAATTATAAATAACGAACGAATAATTCCTTTATTAAGTAGAATAATGACAATAGAAGATGAATGGGTCACGAAATATGTGTTTCTGGGCATCAAGAATGCTTCTATCACCCAAACTAAACCATTCGCGACCCACCATATTCTGCAAAACCAGTCATGAGTGAAATCATACTTGAAGATACTCAGAAAAAGGACCAGATACGCCACTGGACAAAAATACATGAACTGTCTTGTAGTATTCTTGTAGACAAATATATTTCTAATAATCTTCAGTGTCGAACAAAAAATTAAAAAGATACATAGTTTACAATATAATTGCGAATACAGATAAATATTGGAATGGGTTAGACCACAATGGACTAAGGTGGGGACCAGAGGGCGACAGTAACAGGACCAGACAGGGCCAGTTGTGACTGTTGGATAATGAGGAAGAGAGCAGGAATGGTCTGACTGCTATATGAACCATCAAAATGTGGACATTTGCAGTAGATGTTGCCAGTGAGTACAGGAACAGTAGTTGGGTTCGAAATTAACTGAAACTATAGTGTTATATCAGATGACTTGTGATTGAGTAAGATCGACTGATGCCTACATAAAAGTTAGATTTCCCTAAGCCATTCTCACTCAAAACAAGAAATCGATAATGCATGGAAGAAACACTATAATATAATGTATTGAAAAAGTAATTGATTTGTTCAAACCAGGATGTCAACTTCTATATTCTATCGGGTCTCCAGAGTATATTATATAAGAAAGGTTTTTTGGCTAGGTGTGGTTAGGTGGTTTACGTTGCTACAATCTAATAAGATAACTTTTTAATAAATGAGTTCGACTGATGGCTGTTTATAAGTTAAATTCATTTGAGCCATTCTCAGCTAAAAGCAAGTAATCAATGATAACATAAAAGAAACAATATGCCTATGGCAGTTATCCAGACTGGAATTGGGCAGGATTGGTCTGACTACTATATGAAAAATCAAACGCAAACCGTTAACATTGATGAATTGCTAATGAATTACTTACCGACACATACGGTTCGCATTTATAGTAGAGAGTCTGGTGGACAGGATCTCTGTTAAATGTGCACTAAAAGAAAAAGAAAGAAGACATTATCAAGTGTTCATAAAAACAAAATATATATAAAAAAAGATACATAGGTAACATAAATCTTTCTTTTTCCTGTTTGTGCGTATATGTCAATGATATTGCCTCGAATTCTGTTGCAAGTAGAAGGGTGTGCACGGTGGTGGCCTCTGCACTGCACAGTGAATGATTTTGTCCAAAGCGGTGGATACGGGCTTTTTAAGTTTTATTTGAAAATTTCTCGTCTACATGAAGACAATAAGTTAAAACATTAGTTTGCTTTATACATCACAAGCATTGTAAAGGTGGTCAGCGTATATATCACGAAGGACGAGGGTCGTTTGGGGCCATTGCCTTTTTCCCCTCCATCATTGTTCGGTTTTTAGGGGGCGGAATCCGCCTCTCTCCCAAAACCGTGTTTGGTTTAAGACAACTCTGCAAATATCATCAGCAGTTGAAGGGATTAAAAAATGAAATGATCTTGATTTTAATTGTGATTAATGATTTTCAATCCTATCTTATCTTTGGGATAGGTGGAGGTGATAATCCCAATCGATTATCACTTTGCGATTGGCTTAAACACCGCACACTGCCATGACGTCATTGGCTTCCACTCTCAACCAATCAAATTCGATCTTAAGTACATATACGATTAAACGTAGACTAAACACTCATAGATGCTTGGAGCAAATAAATGACTCGCTTTTCGTCAAGACTAATCGACTAATATCAGAAAGCATTACGATTCCTTTTGAAGCTTGTAATTAAAAGGGACTTAACAGTAATCTCATTAACCCTTCAGTTATCAAACTTGCTCCCGGTAGGATAACACATATGACAACATATGACAACTTATATGATTGAATAGGGGGGTGCTGTGACGGCTAATCGGAATACGTATTTTAGTTCGTAGTAGAGACGAATTAAGACATTAAAACCGTCTATATTCAACGGGAAACTGTTCCCCACCAATTGCTTACATAGACAACTAATCTCGGAGAATCCAAGTCGATAGTCAAAATTTTTTTAGTCTTTTAGAAGGGGACTAAAAACTATAATCGTTCTTAGCGATTGCTTATAACCACTGGATGGGTGTAACGGATTGGAATTATCGCTATTTTAGCCGTTTGATTGGTTAGAGCTAATTGTTTAGAGCTAATTGGCTCAATTTAATTTATATACTTAACGGAAATTGAAGATAAAGATATTCTTAGCATTCTTAACTTTTCGTCAAATGTCATCTTTTAATTATTC